>QMIH01000463.1:66916-87520 GCA_003987875.1 Clarias batrachus | reverse complement strand
CTCTCTTTCTCACACACTCGTTCACTCTGTCTGGTTGCTAGGAATTTGCTGTTAGCCGAGCCATGTTGGCGTCGGTGCAATAGAAACATCGAGCGGTTCACGGGATGACATCATCAGCATTGCAGGTGTTTAATATTTATACCCTTCGCCTGGAACAGAACAAAGTCGCTAATGCACCGTTAAATCTGAAATGGAGCCAGGGGTTAGACGGAGCTCGCTGGAGGTACTGCTTGTTGCGTTTCTCGGAGGAGAGTGTGTTAGTGCAGTCCAGGATATCTACTGATCTGAGATAAGGAGGGAGTGAGAGAGAGAGAGAGAGAGAGTTAATACAGTTGTAGATGTTTCTCAGGGGAGGAAGGGAGAAAGTGACCATGTGAAGGAGATAGAGAATGATGGATGAAGGCAGGGGAGAGAGGCTGTATTTTCATGGGCCGGTGTTTATTGAGACTGAGTCCTATCTCAGTGTGGATCTAAACACAGGCAGCTGTGTGGAGGAAACTGCGATGGGCGACGGCGCCAGAAAGCAAAAACCTGCATGAAGCACAAAACCCTTTATCCCTCCTCCTCCTTTTTCTCCTTATACCATCGGGCCAGACCTTCTCCAGGCCTGGTGAAGGTTGTTCTGTTTCCATGCTGGATGGCTGGAGGGAAGCAGTTCGTAACACAAGAGCAGATGGATTTAATAAGCAAAACAATCCCAGGGAGGTAAACCGCCTCGTTGTCGTTTCTTTTCAAGACGTCATTCTGATTTATCCAGCCTGTACCCAGATACAGCCAGGGAACGATGACCGACCTGCATGCCAGTGAACTCATCCGAATCAGACTGCCAGAACTTGTTGATCAGCTGAGTTGTTTGATACAGATGATTGCCACAGTCGGTCTGAGCCAAGATCTTTACCACGCCTCTAAGTTTTAAGCTCACAATGTGAGTTCTGGCTCACATATGCAAGTACTCATATTGTTATTGGGGAATAGATTGAAGATTGTGGTGGTATTAGAGCTGTGAATCACGGATAGACAATTGATTTGATTTGATTCAATACCACAATCACTTGATTTGTCCAAATCTACTAAAAGTATCTAATAAACACCGACATGTTGTGGAACTTGTGTTGTTGATTGTTTAAACATCACATCTCGTACAAAAATTATAATCTTTTTTTCATGCTTTTCTTTAGTTCCCCACTCCAGTCCAGTAGGTGGCGGTATTACACAAACCGCAGATAAACTCAAAAGAAGAAGAAACGACAACCTTCTTGTAAAATGAGTTGTTTCTGCAAAAAAAAAAATGTTATATATTTTTTATGGAATGTGTCAATTTTAGATTATATGACACAAATCAAAAAGAAATCTAGTTGCAAGCAACGATGATGGGTCTAAGCACCCTGCGCCATCGCCACCCCGRGGGCACAAGACCTCGAAAACCTGGTTGCACCGCACAACTTGCACACATTACACACTATACAGGGCTAATGCCAGTTTGGGCTCTAAATATTTGTTGAGTGCGCACGCCGCGAAGTCCAAAAGGGTGGGAAAATAAATAAATAAATAAATAAATAAATAATCCTTAGGAAAACAAGAGGGTCCTGCGCACCCTATAGCGCTTGGGCCCTAATAATGAAAAAAAAAAAGTGTGGTGCACATGTTAATACAGAGAAATATTATGCAAAACAATCATCATCGGATGATACACTAATAATCAATTAAATTCTTAACAGCTATTGATGGATTATGGTTAATCTTAAACGTGCCTAGAGGAAACYGATGCACAGCCTGGTGGTGGMAAGGCGGGAAAGTCATGTTTGCCCTGGAATGGTTTGWAATTTTAAAACTATATTTCTGCAACATCAGAGCAAATAATTTTACAGCGGTTTGGCATGACTTGTTCGGAAATGAAAGAGATGGAAAGATTTATTGTTTGGTATTCTTTTCTTCGTCTTCAGTGATTGTTAATGAAGCAAGAACAGCCTTTCATCTTTCCTTTTATATAGCTGTGTGGCCAATAAGCAGCAGTTCTATTCCATCTCCGCCCCCAAGTACCATTAGGACTGCTCTGTGCGTACAAAACTTTTGGTATTACAACACACTGCTTTTTTTTATTTTGAATTTTATTCAGATATGATTTGTAGCATTCGGTGCTTTCAGCAGTATAGCGGAAGGAGAACGATGATGAGAAGAAATAGGAGTCGTACCTCAGATGCAAGTTTATCAAGCACTCTAARACCTGTGTCTGAGGTATGACGACTCCTCTTCCTCCTATTTCTTCTTCTGTTAGTTTGTTGGCTAACGCGGTGCTAGCTAACGTGTCATACTAATTTGCTCGCTCAGTCTTCTGTCTCGCCAGGTCAAACAACCTGACAGGGTAAAGTCGCTCTAGAGCAGTAAACCTACAAATCCTTAAACAGCAAGACACAAAGTTCTGTGGCGTTGTCTTGAACAAACACTCGCTGTGTTTGTCGTATGTGTGTGTTGATCCTGTTCTGGCTAATAACGTATATGATGTAATGCAGTGTAATGTTGCAATTTGCTCAGTACACTCCGTTCTATTGTTCTTGTGTGTGTGTGTGTGTGTGTGTGTGTGTGTGAGAGAGAGAGAGAGAGTGTGTGTCTGTGTGCATACATACTGAAGGAAAGACAAAACCCAAACTCTCACCACGGCTTGATAAATCGTTATGTCGTTACACTGTAACGGCTTCCTGGAATCTGTTTTAAAATAACCCCCCCCACTGGTCTCTCTCCTCTTTTCTTCTCTTCACATCCCCCCCCCTCCCCCCTCCTGTTTCCCTCCACTCATCCCTCGTCCAGTCATCTGTCTCTGTCTCGTGCAGTCTCACAGGGAGGTGGCTGTACTGGTTTAACAGCAAGGACTGGCGCTACCGCTTACGCGGGTCACGCCTCCAAGAACAGAGTAGCGCCGGAGGGAAGAGAGAACGAGGAGAAAGAGCGGAAGGAAGGAAAGAGGAGAGATTGCGGAGGAAGACTGAATGCTGTGCTTGTTCTTAGGAAGGAGAAACGCGATTGTCCGTGGTTCATGGGTTTACTCGGATAGTCTGAGTGTGTTGRATTTGTGTGTTAATTTTGTGCAACAGTGCGGCACTGTGAGAACCAGACTTTTGCACCCGAGTGTATGCACTCCTTGTTTGCACCCCCATGATGTTCCTTACTGATCTGTGTGTTGGCAAATCGAGCAATGTTTTAGGGAAAACAAAATGAAAAACAAGAAAGTATGAGATAAAGAGTCAGGGGCTTGGCTCTCTCTCACACACACACAGTTTCCATAAAGTTGGATGTTTGCCTGTGTGTGTGTGTGTGTGTGTGTGTGTGTCTTAAACAACATACCAGACCTGTAGCTACTTAAGCCAGGCTTACCCAGCATTAGCCCTGAGGCTTGCTAACATCTGGGCCCGCTCGGATGATTGGACCCGTCCTGCTCCGCTCCTCTGACTGCCGCAGAGAGACAACATCTCCTGCTGCCTTCACATGCTCCTCAGATGGTCCATGTGCGACACCGTGATTTGAAAACGGATCTTTCCGTTCGGTTGTTCAGGTATTAGCGAGCTAGATTGTAGGATCGGTTGTAGCACCGTATGAGGTTTTTCTCTAGGTTAAGGAAGCATYGGTTAGAGAGGAGAACCAGGTGGGACAGGTAAAACTGTGACATCATGGAGTTTTATTTTGCTTTTGTAAAATCTTAATGAGGAAATCTAGTTTTTGGGTTTTATTATAAAATGGCCAGGAAGTAACCAGTTTCGCAAAAATTAATAGTTAACTGTAACTAAACAAGGAGCTGTGCGACTTGTGGTTCTTTAACACATAAATGTAGAAAGCCAGTAGAGCCAGGAATCACCAGGGATGATTCGATATCACAATACCTAGGTGCCGATCCGATTTGTATTGCAATATCATGATTTCATACACATCCTGAGTTGATGATTTTCTTTTTGATATTGTTACAATTCTAAACAAAATTAAAAAAAAGTGTTCCCAGGTGGCATATTGGTTAGAGCACTGTGGTCTCGCACTGCTAGGGTTGAGGGTTCGATTTCCACCTCAGGTCTGTATGTGCAGGAGTTTGCATGTTCATGTTGTTGCTTGGTGGGTGTACGCCAGTGACTCTGGTTTCCTCGTGTAGTCCAAAGCCGTGAAGATTAGGCTGATTGGCATTCCCAAATTGATGGATTGGCAGCCTGTCCAGGGTGTATACTGCCTTGTGCCCAAAGGCTCCTGGGATAGGCTSCAGGCCCCCTTTTTTCCACCTCAAATGAAACATTTATAAAAGATAAAAAATATGCAGGAAAAAAAAAAAAAACAATTTGATGATCCTGAAACTGAGTAATTTGTTTTTCAGTGTGTTTTTGATGCCCGTAGTGTAAAGACGGAGAAAATGTAATGAAATGAACTAATGACATGTTTGAAAGGCTGTGATCAACGATCCAAGATGTGTATATTTCCAGACATGTTCATAAGAGACTTTGTTTATGACCAGTATCGTCATGAGCTGACTCATGTCGTATGCAAGTTTAGCGGCTTGGGTACGACGACATCCTGCGACGGAGCAGCTGTTCCTCCATCTAAAGGCCATTTCGAATTTCTGCAAGAGCACAGAAATATCTCTGCCCATGCAGTCCTTAGCCCTCCTCCTGTCTCCTCCTCTCTCTTCTCTCCTGGTGGTGCAGGCTCGCCCTTGCTAGAGTACACAGCTCTCTACTGTTTCAGCACACGGCACAGGCTAAAAATAACTAACCCCCCATCCCCTACCTTCACCCCCCCAGGCTTGGCATCTAACACTCAGCACGGGAGCGAGAGAGCAAGAAAGAGGTAAAGGATAAAGTATACCCTCCGAGATAAAGAAGCTGATAAGTCGTACAGGCAGGAAAATATCCCGTGCAGCAGTTGTTTTTTTTTTTCTCCTCCACTTGATTATTTTCTTCAAATCCCCCCAGGCACATTCTTGACAGATCTTCTCTTATGGAGCTAATTGTTATCATCGAGCTAATCTCTAAATCTAATGAATCTTCCTGCACACACACTTCTTCATAACAAGTGTCTCTTTGTCGTCTCTGCTCCCATCTGTCATGTAATTAACGMCTCGTTTCCGGCTTTCTGTGAACAACCCTGATTGAGGAAGCCGTGGTCGATCCACCAGGCTGAACCTGAACCCTTACTTCAGCGTTTTTTAGAAATCCTAACGTCACATCCTAACCCGGGCCCTCGGACATTATCCTGGCTTTTTCAACAGTGTCAGCCATTGCTCGCAGAACATTGTTCTCAGTCGTCGGGATTGTGTTCTTGCTAATTGCTAATTGGTTTATTTAATAGGCGAATACAAATACGCGACTGTGACTGTTTGTCAAGGCGGTTATTTGCGCTGCATTATTTACACTGGATGGTGTCATGCTTCTTAATATGATTCTATTTACTTTGGTGGAGAATCTGCATCATCCTTACCCGTGGTGAAAACTTGGCAACTTGCTATGTGGTGACTCAGTTTTTTTAAAAAATCTAGTGGCAGATTTCGTGACTTTTCGTAGTAGGTGTTAGCGATGCTCAGTGCAGCTCTCCAGCTCACTTCACTGCCGTAGGTTATAAGAGGGAGGAAGGCAGGTTTACTCAATGCAGTCAACCACCATGGTTCCCACCGCCCAATGACTGGTCACGGCGGTTCCCACTGCCCAATGACTAACAGTGYTCTAGATGACCATTCACCAGGCTCCATTGTTCCCAAAGAGCTACCACTAATCACTATTGGTCTAAGTGTTTCTTCTCCATTCTTCTATTTCCTCACTAGCCTTTTTTTTGTCTCTCAAAGTGAATAAAACAAAAGAAATGCCCTTTTCCTGTTACCTAGAAACCATAAAAGGATACCATCATCTGTCTTATCGGCTTAAAGCCAGAATCGAAACTGACACATACATGACTTTGACGAAGCACCAACACTAGAGACGCCTTCAAATAAATGTTAAAGAGAAAAACTTCACCCTGGAACTGTTATTTAATCTTCTTTTCGCTTCCTTTTTTTTAAAAATTTTTTTTATCATGAGCACACTATAAAAATGATAATGTATTCAAAGCAGCACAATAAATCCATAAAAAGCTCATCCTGATGACGCTTCCGCTCTCAGAAGGGATCTGGATTACTGTGCCATTGATGCAGGATCGTTGATGTTTACACCTCATTTACAGTCAGTGGTGTATGTCACCTCTCGTCATGTGTTTTCCAAGTCACATCATGTGAAGACTATTTGCTTTCTGACTCAGATCCTCCTCGCAAAGGTTGTTTAAACACTCGTGTGGTATTAGGTTTCACTCTGCACACGCAGAACCAGTGAGACGCCGTAGCTCGGTGCACGGGGCTGTTCTGGTTCTTCTGCAGCACAATTCACCGGAAAACATGCTGCTGGGAAAACAAATACAGCCGAGCGCTAAAGCCAGGGCAGGAGCACACCTCAAGGAAACCGGYGCCTGAACACGTCTTCAGATTTTCTTAAAAAGTCACCGAGATCCAACTCTCACTCTGTTTCTGTCAAACACACTCGCACGCACTCGTACATCCGAACGTCCTGCCGTTATCCGTTACAGGAGCAGATCTCTTTCAGCCGTCGCTGGATGGAAAACCATGTGACTCAGCCCTGAAGAAACGTCCGATTACGGGTTTCATGTTCCTTCTTTTTGTCATTGCTGCTCTCGTTTTCTTTGTTTTGATCCTTGTGGTCGAAAATCACTTTGGAGGTTTCCAACGTGCCATAACAAGACTATTATTTTTATTATTTTTCAATTGCCTGACAGTTTAATGACCGGAGGCTCCAGACAAATCTGCACCACAGCACGCAATTAGTGCGTCCTTGCAATGTATCCGAATGTGAATACATTATTCCCAATGAAGAGATAATAATCATCTAATCACAGGTCAACCCTTTCACAACAGGAGCCTGACAAATGACCTTTAACCCCCCCTGCTAGGGAAGCTCAGCACTGCATTGTCTTCTCTGTGAAATTGCGATTTTCCACTCAGTTGGTGTTGCAACTGGGTAATTAATATAACGAGAGGCTCCTAGGACGGAGGGACGGATGAGACTCGGTCCGAAACGGCATCGTCAGCATGTCAACCACCGAAAACATCTTTTATCCGATCCTGTGACCAGATCAAAAACCGAGCCTTGAAGAAAATAAACCTCGTGCTGTTTACATCACGACGGGCCTCGCYGTTTCCGAGGGTGGATGTGCCGAACCGAGCTACAACTGTCACCATGTTTACAAATATTTTTTGTCTTTGAAATTATTTGTTCATGTCGTATCTTGATAAACAGCAACCAGATGTAAATAACAAACCATATTCATAGCACAAAACTCTGTAAAAAGCGAGCCACACACAGAACTGAAGACGAGGTCCAAACAGTAAAACCACATGCTTTTTTTTTTTTTTTCTTCAGTCATTGTCTTTACCACTTCATCCTGTGTACAGGGTCACGTGGGGCCTGGAGCCTATCCCAGGAGACTTTGGGGAACGAGTGAGGGTACACCCGGGACCAATGCATCACAGGACACATACGTACACACCACACGTTCATTCACACACTATGGGCAATTTGGGAACGCCATTTAGCCTAATCTTCATGTCTTTAGACTGTGGGGGAAAAAAACTGGAGTATGCGGAGGGAACCCACCAAGCACGGGGAGAACACACACACACACACACAGACCCAAGGTGGGAATCAAATCCGGACCCTGGACGTGCAAGGCGACGGTGCTAACCACTTTTTTAAAAAGCTTCCAATAATGCAGTTCATCCACTGCAGCACAACAACAATACGCACACCAACTTGTCTGTCTTTTATAGAGGCAACATAAATGGATTTTTTGGGGACTGCCTTCTTTCATGACAATGATGCAATTAAAAGCCTCAAAAGTGTTAAAACTTACGAACATTATTTTCACGTATAAGAGCCTCAACAAAGTGCTACACAGTATAATGTAACCCGGTGTGAGGACAGGTCTTGGTTTATCTTGTCTAGTTGAATAGCAGCCACGTTCTTAATGGAAAGTCTTCTCCATTTCCAATTCCTCAAAAAATAAAATAAATAAAAATAAATGCGAGTCTGTGATGTGATGTCTGTTGCAGTCGTTTTCTCCGTTTGTACCGAAAAGCCGAATTGTTAAATCGATGACAGGTTTTGGAATTCAGCACGGGGTGACAGTTGCCATATGGCACCAGAGCGGATAAAGCGAGCATTGCCGCTCGTTTACACAGGCCCCTCCCCTCGTCAGTCATTAAAGTTCGCTTCCTGCCGTTCCTCATGTTCTCACTTTTACTCTTTCTGAGATCATTTTCTAGGCGATGGGTCCATGCAGGATTTAACACTCCTCTTTGCCTACCCATTAAAGAGACTTCCAGCACCGAACAGAACGTCTAGTCGATACCCTGCTTCTAGACAGTGAGATTATTTATGACGAATTGTGTTTTCGTAAAACATGTCTATGATGTAAAAATGTTGGATATCATTTGAAAAAAATGTCAGAACTTTTTATTTGGACTAACATTTTTTTTGTTTTTTATTATCTTGTGGTTTATCAGGTTACATAATGAACATTCTGTCGATCATCCTTCCTTCTTGATATTTACACAGAGCAGTTCGCTTTGCATCGTTTTCCATTTTTATGTGTGTGTACAGTATGCATCTGTAGCGGATCAACATCTGATCCCTAAATGTGTCAATGTAATGTTTTACTTCCCCTGTGTGGATTCAGTGTGTTGTTCTTGAGGTCGTTGCACCCTAGCATGTTTTGTCTCTCAATTTTTTATTTTGATCCCGGAGTCCCTCAAGGCCCCATCCTCAGTCCGATCCAGAATTCGAAACGATGCCATTTCGGGTTCCCTCGACACTCTTTAGTTTATCTGCTGTGTGCGGCAGTGACAGGCCCTGATCTGAGGGTGTTCTGCKGTACTGGGATCTTGATCTCCAGCTATTCAGCCATGGGGTCTTAACCTCTATACGCCTTCAAACTGCTGCATGACTCTCAGAGGAGAGAGAGAGAGAAAGCAAGTGAAGGAGAGATCAGGCTGCTTTTAAAATAATGAGGAATAATGTGTGTGTGTGTGTGTGTGTGTGTGTCTGATGGGTCGTTGAGCAATAAATTGAATGCTGTTTTTTACATTATGAGATGACGACAGTAGTTTTGTGAACAGTATATTTTGAGAAGGAGGAAGTGAAATGTTTTGTTTTGTTTTGTTTTTGTGCTTTGTCTTCAGAGTGTCTGCAGAAACCTAGCTGGCAGTGTATTCTGTGTCGCTGAGACGCTAACAGACAGAGACCGAAAAGAAAGATGATRGAACTTTTATGCGACCTGCTACTAAATTGTATACTTGTAATGGATTTCGGTGGCTTAGTGGTGCTTTCAGTTTGCACCTCCAGGGTCTTGGGTTGATTCCCAGCCAGGTCCAATTCCCGCCTCTGTGTGCATGGAGTTGGCATGTTTTTCCTGTGTTTGGTTGGTTTGCCCCATATACATGCAGATTAGGCTGATTGGTGTTCCCAAATTGCCTGGACTGCCTGTGTGTGTCTGTGTGTGTGTGTGTGTGTGTGTGTGTGTCTGTGTGTCTGTGTGTGTGTGTACACCCCATCCAAGCCAAACCCTGCCTCATGACCCAAGGCTACTGGGATYGGCCCCCATGACATGTATACAGGATAAAGCAGTATACTGTAGATAAGTGAGCGAGAGTTATGAATTTTTGGCCATTTTACATGCATTATGTACGCGTGCTGTTTAACGTTACAGCTACATATTGCATGTATGTAGCACCTTGGTCCTGGAGGAACGTTGTTTCATTTCACTGTGTACTGAACTGTTTATGGTTGAAATGACAATAAAAGCCTACTTGACTTACATATGTTTTTTGCAGAAATATGCAAAAACCAGTGTTTATCACACACGAGTATACATGGGGGGGCTGTTTGAACAATTATAATAGTATATGTAATATAATTTTTTAAAAATACATTTATATCAGGGGTGGTGAACCTGTTTTGCCATAATGAGCCAAAAAAAAGAGCGACACAACAGATGTGCAAACAACTTGTACATCTAATTACATAACACAGTAGTTTTATGACTAAGCTGAAAAGGCTGAATTCTCAGAGAAGCCGAGTTTCCTTTTCTGACTAACATTTCAGTGTCTCTACCTTGTGTTTACGAAGTTCACTTTGGGAAATTCCCGGGCTACAGTAGAATGGAGTGAAGTGAAATGGCGCTCACGATTTGAAGCCTTAAAATGCGGCAACGAAGTCTGGCGTATCAAGCAGAATGGAGTTCTGTTTCTTTCAACAAAAAAATATAAATCCTCCCATTCAACTAAAAATGTTCTGTGTTTATCTTCGTATTTGCGCTTAGCTGTACGCTTCCCTGACTCTGCCATGATGACCGACAGGCTACTAACGAACGTCAATCATGTTAGTCAACTGGCTAATGCAAGTTGCGCGAGAGGTTGTGTAARGAATGACAAAAAAAATGTATTGAAAATTCTAATTCGATTCGGCAATTGCACTTAAATACATACCCCTTTATTGCAAAATTATGTTTTGACATTTTAAAAATAAATTGTAAACACTGAACATGTAGATAGATTGAAGAGCAGTAAAAGAGCCGTGTATTCGCCACCACTGTATTATATTATTGCAACAATTATAAAACACATGATGTTATGAATCTGTGCGGTTTCCTTGCATATTTGACAATATATTACAATTATAGTTACTTTTTTTTTTGCCCCGTCATGTTTGTACAGTTGGATAAAATGGTTCAGTTCATCATTTTAAAAAATGCAATAAATATCACTGTTACATTTATCCTGACCCCTAKATATTCAGTATGTATATTTATTAGAAATCTAATAACTAGCTTACAGATGCTCTGGATTTTAAGGGCTAYGTCCTATGACACACAAGGGCGTCTTCGTACACCAAAAAGTGTTCAGTACTTCGACATACTCTTCATGTATGGGTAGATGGAAGGGAGGGTTAGGAGGTTGGCTCTCTGAATGTGAAATGTGTTAAAGGTCATATGACTTTGTTGTTTGTTCCATGTAACGAATCACTTTTGTGCTGCAGGTAATTTCGGGCCGTTCCGCTGGCTACCGCCGCAGGTATAKTTCAGATCTGTGGGAATCACTGAGAGAATAAAACGCTGATGTTGTCGCAGTTGTGGTCACATTAAATGTCGACATTCAGTACTAAACCTTTAAATAAGTGCCTCCTCACGGAACAAAACGAAAGAGATGTGATAAGAAACAAACGAGACATTTTCTTAACTAAATGAAATGATAAATGTAGATAACTAAAGGGATAATGGGTTCAAAACAAGTGCCACGTTGTGCAACCGGTCGCTACAACGCCTAACACCGCGGACTGCTTTGTCAAGCTCTGTGCTGCTTTTGTTAGCATCCGACAGGTGACGTATATCACCATCAGACCCGGACGTGCGCGTCCCACTGGTCTTGTAATCAAGATTTATCTGTTCTAGAGCCAGATGGCTTGCCTTAGAACACTTTTTTTCCTTTTAGGATCCCTCCCATATCCTTAGCTCCGTCCCTCCTAGTTGTCTAGACATGAGGGATCTCTCCCAAAGGAATCACCCACCCCCTTTCTTGCTTCTCTTCCCTGAGGAATTGAGGTCGTCTATCATTTGATAGCTCAGAGAGCACCAACAGTAGCCTGACACCTTGCCAGAATGGGCTGAGCCGCTGCACATCGCTCCGTTTGTCAGAGAAATTCATTTAGCTTCGAATGACATCTTTTAATCAACTTTTAAAAATCTTTTGACTGAAACTTCTCTCTGCCAGAAAAGAAGAAAGGCGGCGGAGTTTAATTCAAGCCGCAAGGCCGAAGAAGAATGGAAGGGCACGGGTGACGCGTCTGCTCATTATGTGTTGTCTCGGAGTTTGACTTGAGAGAGCGCAGGGACACGTGTCTGCTTCTTTTGTCAAGTCGAACCCAGAATCACCGCCAGAGATGGGGAACTATTCACGGCCGTCCACAGGGCAGCTATTGAGAGCTCTTGTCTTGCCGGCGCTCATTATCTGCATTGTTGCATGCCATTACTCTTCATTTCAGTCCAGACCCGTAGATGGACATCACAAAAAGCCTGTGAAGCCATTCTTTCAGCACAATATCCATGTTCCTCTAGTCCTGGAGGTATTTTTTTTTTTTTTTTTTTTTTTTTTTTTTTTTTTTTTTTTTTTTTTCCATTTGCTCGCCGTATCAAAGCCTCTCAGTACCCACCTGTTGTCTTTTGTGAGACTGTTCCAAATATGGAAAATACATAATGGCATCTTGAATAATAGATCGTCCAGGGAGGACACGCATAACCTAGTGCATGGAAATGCAAATCGGTATAATGCTGCAGGAAAATAATAAATGCCGGATTGATTACCTTCCAAAAAGCTCACGTTTTAAGGCGTTTTCTTTTATACTACTAACAATTTGCTGCTGATTGATTAAAATGTGTGCATTAATACTAGAAGTGTGTTTTGTTCGATCATGTCGTATTTCAGAACCGTGTACGTGTGTGTGTTTGCTTGGGGCATTATAAAGTAGGTGCGTTTTAGGGTTTTTATCGTTTTGTACGTCTCGGGTTCACACACTCGTCTGGCGTGTTTGAGCCTGTCGCAGTCGTTTCTCTAAAACCCTTTTGTGCAGCTTTGTTTTTTGTTTTTTTTATTTGCTTTGTATTTCCCCATCCTTTATTTTGTCATCATTTTCAGCTCTCATGAGTTTGCTCTCTAACTGCACCCATCCAGTTGGCTCCATTCATACACTCCATTCCAAATAATTCTGGTTTTGTTCAAAGTAACTGGTGACTTACAGTAAGGCAGTAATTATGTGTGTGTCACATTACTCCCATTCCCTCAGCCTACAYTGTCCTATAGCCCTGTACTCAGACTGAAAATGTAGGAGTAGAGTGCTGCCCTTAGACTGTGAAGAACCTCTCCGTCTATTTACCCTCCCATCTACCCACCTACTCTCTGCAGCTGACTCACACAGACCCTTAGCTGTTCGAAGTTAGGATTCCTAACTCAAACATGGTAAATTGTRGATATTTGCAGATGTTACGGAATAGCTATATTTTAAACTCTCGGCCTAAAACGTCTTGTTCTTTTGGAGGCTGATCAACATGTCGGAGGCTGGAACGAAACCTTAGGGTTTAGTTCCAGCCTCCAAAATGCTTCCAAACATCATGAAGGTGCTCTTTGGAGGCTTTGTTGGAATAGCCACTATCTTGCAAGGGTTTATATCCAGCCTTGCTCTTTGATGTCTCCTGATTTGCAGGGGTTTAGASCGAGCCGATCTGCTGCTGTTCAGTTTTGTGGGGGGTTTAATATCTGCCTTGCTCATTTTGCAAGACTTTAAGTCCAGGCTTATATCCGGATGGAGGTTTAGACCCAGCCTTGCTCCTGGATGGCCTTCCACATTTGCATGGGTTTAAATACTTGCCTTGCTTCTGGATGTTCACAATCTTCCAAGACCTTAAATCCAGTCTTATTTCTGGATGAAGGTTTGTATCCAGTCTTGCTTCTGGGTGTCCACTATGTGATTGAAGTTTAGAGGCCCATAAAATATTTTTGCTACAGGAATGGTGATCCATTTTTTTTAGATCTAGCCTCACTCACGAACATCTACCACCATGCTTCAGCTTTACCCCTGGGTGTCTTATCATCTTGCAGGGGTAGCCTTACTTCAGAAAATACACCATCTGAACATGGTTTAGGTCCAGTCTTACTCCTGGACAGCTACCGCCTTGCAGGGCTTTAGACGTCTGCCTTGATCTTGAACATGTACCATTTTGCAAGAGTTTTAATCTAGACTTATTTCTGCAAGTCTACTACCTTGGGATTGAAATCATTACGGCTTACTGTCTACCTTCTCACAGAGATCTACAGTAGATACTGCCTCTGTCCTAAATGTGTACCACCTGGTAGGTGTTTAAATTAAGCCTCGTTTCTGGATGTCCCTTATTTCACTCAGTGAAGCTTTTGGCGATTTACCATTTTTGCAGAATGTCTAGTCCTGCTATTGGACGACTGCCATCCCAGAGCTCCTGAAAATGTGGCATCTTGGAGAAGTTTAGATCCAGCCTAACTCTTTTTTGGTCTTGTTCAAACATTGATTCTGGTAATCTGCCTTCTCACAAGGGTTAATCTATCTATACAAGTTAATAAATTTTACTAGTGCTAGAACAGGTGAAACTGGAGAAACCCATTGTGATTGCTTGCAGTAGTCCTTCAGATCATCGTGAATAACTTGAGACATTTGAGCACTTGCTACCGACACTAAGCCTCAGTGTCTGTACTGAAACATATTTTCTGTTTTATTTATTTATTTATTTAAAAAAATTTCTAAGTAAATTTACATATGTGCTGTTTGGATTCAGAGCTTGTCATGCTGGGATTCACGCTGAGTGTCTCAGCATGCGTACAGAGAAGCCTCATCTCGACTTCTCAGTCCGGTATCTGGTTGAAAGCAAAACACTCTGTGCCTCTGAAGCATGGAATCCTAACAGCGTAGTTCTTTCTTTTACCTTGATATCTTCTGATTTAAAGTCTTCTGACAAACCGCCTAGCTGTACTGAACGTGTTCGACTCGGTAAGCACTGGAGACACGCGTTCGATATAAAATGCGCACACAGAGCTCGATCATACTGCGTCTCAGGGTTGCCAATCGACTAAAAAATGTATTGCTTAACTGACAGAAATGTCACTAAATCGCAGTGAGACATCCTAATTAGTGATCTGAACAATACACGGTCAGCCGGTGTGTAGGTTATTTTTGATCAAATCTAAATTTATATTTAAGGGGTTTTGAGTAGTTGAGTTTAGTAACGAGGGATAATTTTGACAGAATTCCTGTATATTAAGGGATAATTATGTCAGGTTTATTAAATTAGATGTTTTTTGCGGAGATTTAAGAATTATGGATTGATTTAAGATTAAAAAAAAAATTTTTTTTATGGGTCTTAATGTTTATTTTAAGGAATGTCTCAAAATAAGGATGCTCAGCAGATGAGTTATTTTAGCATGTTACTCTTTATGATGTGAAATTAAAATTGTTCAGTTTTCAGCAGTTGTCGCAAACTAATGCATTCTCCAGTTTT
Organism: Clarias batrachus; assembly: GCA_003987875.1. Lineage (NCBI taxonomy): Eukaryota > Metazoa > Chordata > Actinopteri > Siluriformes > Clariidae > Clarias > Clarias batrachus. The sequence goes on along the minus strand of QMIH01000463.1, from coordinate 72,379 downwards.
TATGGATGTCGTGCTCTCTGAATACTTATTGAGGATTTTAGCTCTAGTCTAGCTCTAGCTTAAGTTATCTACTATTTTATATCATAAGAAATAAACAATAAACTAAATATAACGTGTATAATGCTAAATTTTTGAGAATTTTGAAAGCATAAATTTCTTATTTGATTAATTATTTTAAGCGTTTATTTCTAGAAATAAACAATTATCTGGTAAAGTTATTGCCAACGATCTAGAGTAGTTATAGTTAATAATTGTTGGCTTTAATCCTGTATTAAAAAGCTAGATATGATTAATTACACAATTAGATTCTATATGTTTTTTAAGTGACTCTGTACGTCCTCAGTGTAACCCAGAACGAACCCTGTTACTCCTAAACATCACGGTCGCATTACATTACACAAGATTTTTTTCATGACTGAAATGAAAGGGAATGTCTTTGCTATTTTTAAATACCAGAAGTTACTGTATTATGACCAACCCTAGTGGAAAGCCCAGTGTTTGTTATTGCATCTCCGACCTTAATTCATAGAATGTCCTATCAGATGTCCCATTAAGGCGATTTGAGGAGTTGCAAGTAAATTAAAAGCATTAAAGTTTAATCTCAAAACCGGCCTGAAAGAAAAACTCAACAATAACAATAAACATGTGTAATGGCTCCTGAGGTTAGTGAGCTAACCACACACACACACACACACACACACACACACACACACACACACACACACACACACCAGTGATTCTTCAGGTAGAAAGAATGGAATTTATCAGAATGACACCAAACAACTGTAGCCGTCTGACCATGAAAGAGGACACAATTAGTGCTTTCCTCTGAGATGAACGCTACCCTGTGATGCAGCACGAACGATGTGTTCGCTTCACAAGCTAGCTAGCGGGTGAGCCCAATGAGCAGTCACCGAATTGATGAAGGTACCATCATTTAACTGGAGAGGTGATGCTGGTTTAAAATCCTCTCTTTTGGAAAATGTGGGAGAACCTGAGGTCCTGGACTGGAGCTGGAAAACTGGGATATCGCAATGAAAAACCAAGACGCTAACCAGACCCAACGTGATGTTACTTGATGATGTTAGCAGAGCGCTCAGAACACCATGACTAATAGCTGCAAAGTTCAAGGGCGCAAGTACACCAAACTTCAAGCCCAAACCCCCACTTTTTCCCCCTGAGACATTTGCTTGAGTAGTCTCAGTAGTAGCTCTTCTGCAGGTCAATATGCACTCCGGATGAGAGAAGGCAGGAATGCTGAGTGCTGAGACCGAGCTGATTCGGTTCATGGCTGAGGAGTATCGCTTTGACAATCAGTTCAACGCTCCGAGACTCTTCCTTTTTCCTCTCGGCTGGGTTTTGGCACGAAATCCTGTTCTTCCTTTGTGGGTCTTCATTATGTACTTTTTTTTGGGTTTTTTTGTACATTTTCCATTCCCTGTGTTTGACATGTGTGGCTCTCGTCCACAGCTCTAGCTGACGCGTGTTAATCTCGCGCCTCATGCGATAATGAATCCGTAGGTGTGTTTTTATGGCACTTTTGGAACTACTCTTCCTGTGCTCCTCTGTTTACACACAGCAGAGAGAAATCAGCTCCATCCTCCATGGAGATGCTGACTAGTTGGCTAGTAGACTAGACTAATTTGGCGTTTTATAACAGCCAGGTGGAAGAGGGATGTATCAAGACTGTTTGTTATTACGGCTCATTGTCCTCATTCATCAGAAAGACATTCAGGTTGCCAAGTCTGTCCCGCTCTGTCTGAATAGTTTAGTATACAATATAGGTAAGTTTTCATCCATATCCTGACTACTTCAGGGTTTTTTTTGTGTTAATCCATGTTAGCAGATACAGTTTGCTTCCTCAGAGCTCAAAGAACGCTGGTTGGATCCTGAGCTCGTGTTGCTTTATGCTCTCAGGGTTCTCTGGTTTCCTTCCAACTCCTAATAACATGCTGGTGCATGGATGAGTGACACTAAACTGTTCCTGAATTGTGAATAAGCATGTGTGGTACCGTATAAGGGTGTATTTCAATAGATCCACTTGCGTGTTGTATTACAAGTACCAGTTACACTCTTGGAGGAAACGCGTCAGCTTGTTACAAGTATTACTTTGTAATCAGGAATATTTCGTCATGCTGAAAAAAATGGCATCTTAGCAAGTGAAATATTTTTGAATCCAGCCAAACCTACCTATTATTTCTTAAAATAAATGTACAACAAACCGAATGTAATATGATTTTTAGTCAAATGTTCCTACAATTGCAAGTGAAAAATGTCTTGTTCTATTGGCACATCATTTTGTCTTTTTCAAGAAATAAGTTCCTAAAACTAGCCAAATTATCTGCCAATAGAACAGGAATGTTCTTTTTTTTTTTTTTTTTTTTGCGCTTAAAATTTTCAGGACGATTTGCAAGCGTGATTTAGCAGAGGTTGAGGAGTTGAATAAAGATGTACTGTACTGTGCTGTTTGTTGATAAGACAGTCATGATTTTTTTTTTCCCCCTCCTCTAGAAATCTATTCAAGCTTTTTAGGAGATGGGAGTTGTGTTTCTGGCTACAAGCAAGAATTTTCTCCACTGAGACTCCTTGTTCATCACCAATGGTGAGTTTGACTCCAGACCATGTTCTTAGACTAATTCCTGACTGAGCTGTTACTCTATAAAGGTGAGGGCTAATCCCTGTTCAGACCGATTCCCTTCCTATTAACCATCAAGATTAGTAGATGAAAGGGAGTGCTAGCTGATTTGTTCTGTATGCATGACCTAATTAGTGCTTGGGATTGGCTAGGAAWAGGAAGGCCATCTTTTCCAGCCCAGAGTTCAGAGTGAATTATACTGCTTTGTATTTCTGCTCCAGCTTAATTGATGATGCTAGAAACATTACATTGAGAAATAGCGATCTGTTTGATGCTAGTGTCTAACGAATTGGTCTGAAATGTGTGTCAGAGGTTTATAAGCGACCTCCGTGAGCAAGAATTAGACTTGTTGATGTGGTTAGAGGTATCACAGGTTTATTTTATTCCTCGTATAATCACTATAGTAACAGCTTGTTCACAGGAACTGTARGGACGTGTTTGGTTATGATGGATTGTAAGGAGTCTCTAGTGTCAGTGAAGAACTGAATGATCCTGGTTAGAATTAGTAAGTCTTGGAWATGTCCTCTTAATACTGTATGTGTCAGATGAAGAAATGGGAAATGATTATAACCTCCAGATTACCTAAAAGCAAGCATTTTATTAAAAAGATTTCCCACGATACAGTAGGATATCGCTCTGTAAGGAGGTCACCCTGTCATTTTATAGATGAACAGTAAAAGAAACTTGTAATCATGGCTCAGCGCCTGGCTGGATTGCTGTCGCATGTGGGACGACAGATTTATGCCCTTYAGGTACTTGTTCATGCTAACTTTGCAATTGTAGCGTCGTGTATGTCATCTGGATTCCATAAAATCCGCAGGATCGGGGTTTTAAGCGGCGCAGAGCGCTTTCCAGGGACATTCCTGTTCGTTTGGCGCAGAACCAGCAGTTCCTCCAAGGAGCTCCGTTCCACATGTTTCATTCAAACCTGAGAGGGAAGAAATGAGCAACACGACGGATCTGTTAAATAAGATGCGGGTTGTTTGTTTGATTCAGGTCCGCCATGTTTAGTTTCTGAGCTTTTAAGTTGTACGCTCCATTTGAGCTCGCTCCCCTAACTGTCCCTCAACGGACGGGCCAGGATTTATAGTTTTGTACAAGTTTCTTCACTAAAAGGCAACAGGACGTGAAAGACCTCCCTGTGTGTCTGGTGGCTTTACTTTCAACTTGTTTGGACTTTATTGGGGTAAACTTTGACCTGTGAATTTGAGTCGGTAGCACAAGAAGACTGTAGACTGTTGGCTTGGTTAAAGATTGTCAGGGTTTTATACGAGTTATCTATGAATCTCCCTCTGCTCTTGATTAAAAATCTTTTACACTTATTATTCAGGGCCATGTGATGTGTATCGTAAACTAAACGATACACTTTTACTTTCACTTTCTTTCCCAGTATCTTGTAAGATTCACCATTATTGTTCTATTAATATGTATATTTGTTTGCGAAAACTGACCGCTATATAATTAGTTTGTTTTTTGAAAATGTTCATGTATGAGCGGTGTTCAAGTCAAACCAGGACTTGTGATGAAATGTCTGGTGAATGATTGCTTAAAACAGGCAATTGACTTCAAGCTCAGTATGTTAATGAGACTCTAAGGCACACTAAAATATTCGAATAGTGCAAACTTTTTAAAAAAGGCCATATGTCCGTGAACGACTATCCTGGCTTGGACCTCACTGCAGTCGTGAATATGGTGAACATTTAGTGAGTGGAACGTCTGATCCTTGTAAAAACAAAAAATCGATGGATAACTTGTTGCCAACTTGCAGAAGAGATGCCTCTGTCTGTGGGAACGGTACACAGAATTATTCACCAACACCATTATTGTACATTACCAGAACCCAGCTGGGAGTTATTGCCACATTTTGAATGCGATCCAAGCTCTACAAGGGCTTCCTGGGAGGCCAGCGTTTCAGACAGSARTCAGACGGGCAGTTTGATCATGGCTCTAGTGTACTAAGAACTTTTCAACATTGATGGTATTCAAGCACTAGTGAACCGCTGGGATAACTGCATTAGTGAAGCAGGGGATTCTATAGCAAAATTAATTCTGCACAATCAAAAGTCCCACTTTGACTTTGTGCATTCAAGGTCTGGGTGGGTAAATACTAAACAGTGTTTTTTTTTCTCATTTTATTTCTTCATGAAGATCCCAAATGTTAAACAAAATAATTCCAAAATCTAAGGAAATCGCTTCACAACTAAAAAATGGTGAAGCAATTATTATTATTATTTATTTATTTATTTATTTATTTTTATCTCAGTGCTTCCTGCTTCCCTCAGGTGAACTTTTATGTTTCTACCAATCAGCTGTGTGGTTTGTAGCAGGTTTTTCCCAGCCATGGTTATCTTCATTTTTTTTTTTTTTATTCTTCAGTTTTGTCCAGCTGTTTCGTTTTTTTTTCATTGTTGTTGAAACAGATTTTGCTTGCAAGACTAAAGAAAGCGTGTTTTGCATTTTCTTTCTTCAGTTTTAATCCTGCCTTTAAGTGTGTAAGGAGGAACACATGTAGAACGTTCAGCCGAGCATTTTAAACTAGGTGGGTTTTGGTGTTTGCTTTATAGTCCGACGTGCGCGCRTGTGTGTGTGTGTGTGCGCGCGCGTGTGTGTATACACAGTGTACATATATTTGGAAGGAGCGAGTCAGGAAACGCTTTCCTCCACTAGCATCACATATACATATATTTCAGGTCCTCCAATGTATGAAACATAAGATATCATTGAAAGAGCAAGTTCTGATCAATTTACAGACAAAACCTTTCTTTTTTTTTAATCTACCGCGTGACTTCTTTTGCAGCTGGATGTTGGATCTGTCTGTAAAGCTCTAG
>QMIH01000463.1:43875-54601 GCA_003987875.1 Clarias batrachus | reverse complement strand
AGAAGAGCCTGTGGGAGACATCTCCACGTGTCGCACTTTGCCTCAGGCTTGTTCTTGTCTTGCTGGACATTGTGTCTTTTGTTGGTGTGTTTTATAGATGAGGAAATGAAAAGAACTGTAGAATGGCTTCAAGGCTGGAAATGGACGAGTAATTCAGCCAGAATGGATTCTTTTTTTTTTTTTTTTCCTTGTGCTTACAAAAGTGTAGTGGTTTTTCAGAAGATTTAAGCCGGCAGAGCAGGAAGCACTTTGAGTTCTTCGGTTCTTGGATCATGACGGGATGCTACGGAAAGTCGGAATTTGATTGATTTTTTTTTTTGTTTTTTGTCATCTGTTTGTCATGAAATCATCATTTTTGCTGTGACTTGTTTGTTGGCGTGCTGTTTTTCTCCTGGTGTGATGCTCACGTCCCTGTGAGGACTTGTCTCTTTATCGATGGGTTTCAAAAAGAATATGGCATACTCTTGTTCCTACGATCTGTCTAAAGGCAGGTACTTCTGTTATGAACATCTGAACACTTAAAGCTGTTTTTCATTCAGCTTGTCGTGCCATGCCAGTAAACACACAGCTACTAAACAGATTAAAGGAGGAAAAAAGTTTTGTAAAGTGTTGCAGTAGTAATGCATATCTACAAGCTTCCATTTCTGTATCCCAGCTCAATTCATCATTTTATATTTGCAAACACTTGACTTTAMTTGCTACTGTATGGCAACTTCTCTTGAACATAGATTTAGCATGATGGTGTTCTTAAATGCTAAACTAATTAGTGCTAGTGCTGAGGAAGGTAAGGCWTCTGTCCATGTACATTTGTAGCTTTTAAAGCTAACTAGTTAAACCCAAATTTCTTAACASACTCATCAGTAAAAAGATTGTGTTTGGTTTGCATGCCATGTGCTAGGTTTCATACCAGCTGAATTCTCAGATGATGTTTGAATAGCAAAGCAAGCTAACTCTCTCCTACATCTCTAATGCTTCTTTTCAAGTCTTTTTGTTTTTCCTCGTCAAATGTCTAAAAACAATTGAGAAGGCATGTATTATGGGTAGACTTTTTTTTTTTTTTTGTAAATGAAACAGAAAGGTCTGTGGGAAATTAATGCTCGCATGATCCTAACATGAAAACTGCGCAAGCATGTCTGCTAAATGCTGAAAATACAAACTTGGTTGAAAATGTTTGTAGATCACTTGAACGCTGACATTTATGTTAAACTATAGATATGTCACATGAGAGATCAGATAGTACATAGCACATTACATTTGTCAATGTAATGTTGATAGAGCTCATAATAGGCTACGATTAAAACTACAAATATCCCTATTTTCCCTATTGTGCAAAATTTACTTTTGAAGCATTTTTTTGGACAAACAAAAAGACAAAAAAAAATCCATCTATTTTGGCTGGGGGTTAAAAACAATAAGCAAATCAGATTTTTTTTTCCCCCCCTAATGTGACCTCATATAAGAAGAGTCCCACCCCTGGTTTGTTGCTCAGCTTTGCAGTTCTCTGAGGAGGCGTGGCTTAGGAGCAGGTCAATTACATAAACACTGAAACGCCAAGGTCAAAGAGTGAAATAATGCGTTATTTAAGGGATATTTTAGCTGGGGTGTTAACACACACACCTATATACTCACTTTGGGGAGGTGTGAGACCTTTAAATTCAGCACATTTGCTCATCCGACATCCTCTTGAAAGATGCAAAAGGCGGGAAAAAAACGGTACGCTGTACAAGCACAGATCTGCACAGCTGGATCAGAATAGCAATTAAACCCCAGAGTTGACATCAAACTGGAAATTATGTTCTCTTTCGTTGTGCGCTAACGTACAGATTTTCTTCCCTTCACGTTCAAAACRGTGCTGTTATCCAGGTGTAGTTGAAGGAGCAAGATTTCCACATCTCATAGAGAGAGAGAGAGAGAGAGAGCGCAGAGAGACTTTCAAGCCTAATGCAAATACGGCAGCAATTCCACCAGGCGATAACGAGCGTATTCAAATCCAAAACTCTAATTAATGCGCTGCTTGGTGACAGGACAGGGTTGCCTAGCAACAACCCATGCAATAGGCTTTACAGGAAGTGCTGGAGTTCGAGATGGTGAAGAGAAACGAAGCAAAAAAAGAAGCAAAACAATTGCCCATTTTTGATCCCCAATATCTTTAGCCATCTCATCACGTTCTGCTTTTGAGCATAGGTTTTTAATAGCATGCATTAGCCACAACATGCTAACAGGGGCCACCTAGCTAAAAACCATATATTGTCTTAAAAATATCAGTCGCATTTTTCATATTTTTTTGTTTTGTTTTATTTTTTCTCTCTCCCCCTTCGGCTGCAGTGATCATGTTCATGCGTGTTCACTGTTAAACGTTCTGCAAGGAGGACAGGAGMGCTCACCTTGGGATTAGTCGAGGACGGGGCTGTGAATCAGGCCGAGCTGGGGTAATTTATTGAAAAGGACAGATAAGGTATTCTGCAGTGCAAGCAGTTTGGTGGTACACACACACGCACACATGCACGCGCACACACGCGCACACACGCACTGCCATACATCATCTGAGGTACAGTTTCAGGACCATGTGCAGGAGACAAAAAAAAAAAACCCACAAACGGCTCACAAATCCTCATTAATAATTCATCAGCAGGACCGAGCGAGACTCCGAGGAATCCGAGCCGCAACGCCGCAGAGACGCTCTGTTCTTCTTCGCTTCTGTTATTTTCGGCGACCAACTTCCAGGAATTGTCACGGATTCTGAGCAGTGAAGCGAACGCTCCTGCCTCAAGGCTTGTTGTAAAATAAAACCGTTTCCTCTAGTAAAAAGCCAGGCACTGGATSCGGTCCAATGAGCAGTATGCGATGTTAAGAGACTTAACGCATCATGAAAGATTAGCCACCACCAGGGCCTGGGGGCAGGGCTTATATTATAACCTTAAACCAGCCTTCCCCCTGGGGGCAGGGCTTATATTATAGCCGTGAACGCCTTGGTCTTATCTTACAGTATATAGTAAAAGAATGCGTCAGTGTTTATTTGGATTTTACAGAAAACTCAATATGATGGATGGTTGTAGTCTGGGTTCTGAAACCCGATTGGCTGAGACACGTTCTCGGTACACATGCATTAATAGTGTATTAATGTGCCAGCTTCTAAACCAATAACTCTGTTACACCTACGCTGTTGTTCTGTTCACAGAAAAAAGTAATCTTTGCTTGTTGTGTTGCTAAGCAACCAGAGGTTACTGTTGGTGAAGTACATCACTAGTGAAGTGGTAAAGTGCAAAGTGTAATCAAGAATATGATTATTTTCAATTTGTGTCAATTTGAGGTAACTATAAACACATTTAATATATTCCATACCAACCTTAAACCATATGGTATTCCACTAATTGGTTTACAAGCATTGATATGTTTTCATTTTTTTTTTTWAATTAAAGCTTTGGAGGATTAAAAGCACTTTCTACTCGTGCTTTTTTCAACACATGATGAGTTTATCGTATGTTACTTGTCGACCATCTGTAAGATTATCATGTAAACAAACTAAAAAAAAAAATTATAATAAAGCAAAACAATGCTCAGAAAGACCAGACCTGGCCTGTGCATGCTGAAAAAACRCACGTCATGTCTAATACAGTTAACATTGCTGATCGCTGTATTGGCGACTAGAGAACTTTTTCAATAGCCAGGTGGTAGACTGCCATTACGATCGATCTGCAGGTTTTTGTTTTAATTTTTATCCTGATTTTAAACAAAGGCTTGTTGGCCAGAACATTTGTGAGTCACACCAGGGGACAACCTCTTTATCACACATGTAAAGCTAGCTGAAAACCTAGCGCTGTGTTTTATGGTCAGCACAAAACATGTCCTAGGCTGGAGAAGAGCCAGAACCAGAGCCACGGGTCACATCAGATCCCCAGCATGTGGTAAAGTTTCCCCACAYCCCTTCCCAAAGAAAACACAGGATGCCCCACTGTGGCAGGGCAATTCATTCTGCTTCCTCTCAGCAGCCACGGGTTATTACCACGCGGTAAAAGCAGAAAGGAATTTTCATCCAAACAGACGTGATGATGTGACTGGAGACGATCGACCAGCGTTTTATGAACGATGCGGTAACAATGACTTTCGGTCTTTATTAAAGTGCAGGATATAAAACGTTCTTCGTGGTTGGATTAAGTCATAAATAATCAGCTCTCATTTTAATACGCCACTGAGTGTGTATACGAGGTCTGGAAACCTAGGTTCACAGAACATCTTAACTTGGGTTTGTTGTTAGCGTTGTTTTAGTCTGGTCAGTCTTTAGCAATAGAAGATAATGATGAAAAGGTATGTGAAATGATGGGGGAGAATTAAAAAAAGAAACAAAGAAATCCAGATTTTCCCTAAAGATCGCTCTTCGCTATGAAGACGRCTCCTTAAACCTCTTTCTTTCATTACATCACTTGTTGAATTGAGAACTGCTTTATTTACTCGTCCATTTATCCTTTATGTTCCCTTGAAGAAATGATGGAAATGGCATTTAAGTTATTAGCTACTGTAGCTCATTGGGCCAGTCGCTCCAGTCACATGTTTGGGTTGCTTATTGCCAAGGCTAAGTACTGTAGATATTGCTAATGAAAGTAAGGCCATTGATCAGAGGTTATAGAAAGATTTGGGATTCAGCCTTGTTTTAGGCACTGGTTAGCTTTGTAGCTTGCGTTCAGAGCTAATTTGGAACCACTTCGAAGCAATTACTAAGGAGACCTCGTGTTGCTTTAGATGTCATGTACATGTATACATCATCAGGTGTTCTTGCTGAAATTGTCTGCGACTGGTTTTGAGTGTGGGTTTTTGCAGGCAGCTGCTCTCTCCCCAGTACTGCGGACCATACTGACCTACCCATGCAATGGTAAATGTAATTACCGAGTGCACTCGTGGTATGCCTCTTGTCCAATCAGCTTACTTGGTTGGAACTAACAGTCGAATAAAAACATATAAAATATGAGTACATAAGAAATCACGTTCACATAATTATTTTTTGTACCATATTCTTCATTCATGATTTATGTTCTAAAAAAAAACTGATAAGATAAATTACTGTGCGTTATTGTGAGGATGCTTTAGGAGATATTTTGCCTTTATTTCTAATACATGTAGTGAAATGCACAAAAAACACTCCAAAACGATTTGTATGCAAATTTCACACTGCTACTCTCATTTTCTTATTTAGTTTTCCCCCGAGCACAGCGCATTTATCGCTCTCGTTAGTATCTGATAGATCTGATGTCCACCAAGAACGAACAAAAAGATTACAGAATGGCTTTGCGTTTGCAGAATAAAGCAGCAAAAAAAAAATCTCTTACTTTACATTTTTGAGTTTGAAATAAAGCTGAGAATGTGTAATCAAAGTGCTGCTGAAAGAGAAAGGCACTGAAAGTGGGCTGGAGGAAAAGCCAGTTGATTCCCCTGTGCTTTATATTCTCAGATAGGACTTTTCAAGGATCCTTTAAGGCATAATGGAGCGAGGTTCCTTAACAGCCCATGTTACCTGAACTCACTTATGCCACAACCTACTGTCTGAACAACCTATTAGCTGAACTGAAGAATTAGCCCTACTCAATCAGTTTAATGAKGTCATCGCTGATTGTCATAGCGGCTAAGATCTGTCTTGGTCTGCTTTGAAGGTGACCTACACTGCCTGACCAAAAATAATTCCTGGATAAACCACCTGTATTTAACTATGCAAATGGCTAAGAGCCTTCCGCAGTGATTAATATGGTGGAAATGTAACAAGTTATTTAACCCTAACTGATCCAGTGAGTAGCTTCTCATTTCTTAAACAACCATATTTAAGAACAAGGCAAAGATGTTTCAAAAGGGGGCAACTAATTGGCCTGTATCAAGCAAAGAAAACAACTAAGGAGATTGCTAAAACTACTAAAAGTGGTTCAGAACTATTAAATGCATTATTAAATCCTGGATGTTCAATGTCTACTTCCATGCTCGGGTACAATTGGCTTCCATATCTGATTTGATCTGATCCCGAGTACGTTGTACTGTGCCCAAGACCTCCACCTCATGTGGAATGATTCCTCAGAGTGATTGTGATCTCACTGATCAAATTGAACCAAACTTCGGGGTCAAGTGTGCTTGGAAATGGATCCCAGGTCCTTAATGTGAAAACCCTCTGGAACACATGGTGAAAAGCTCCAAGCTGTGCAGGTGAGCGTTCCTCTTGCATGAACACCATGCAGATTATCCAATCAAGCACTCAGGCTTGGATGTGTCCTTCATGTACTGTCCGTTGCCTTGCTCGAAATTGCTGAATGCAGCCATAGTTATTTAAAGGMGGTGCCAAATGTGAAACTGGGGTTAGTGTGACCTCCTGGTGACCCTCGTTTCTCATTTCTCATCCTCATTTTTTCCGGGTTTCACTCCTGGCTGCACTTTTTCTTCCTTCCTGACACCAACCTGAAAGAATAACACTGTTCTTATCTTGCTTAGATGAAGCATGCGAGGAGTTCAGAACCTCCAGAGCAGCGGGGATAAGCACGGTATGTGTTGTCCTCTGACTTCAGCAGGAAATTCATAAAAAAAACAAAGGTTTGACGGTTTGGGTTGTTGAGATTTACAGACATTGTAAAATGTCTCTAGTTATAAATGGTCAGTTTCGTTGTTGGCGACATGAAATAAATCCAAAAGATGGTGTACGAGACAAAAAGAAAATCCAAAATGTCAAAGYTGCAGTAAATTGTTGCCACGGAAAAAAAGTCTGCTAAATTGTTAGCTGGATTATGCTAAATGTAATAAAAAGATATGTAAAATACTGTARGTGATCTAATTTCTTTGTTATGAATGCCATTTCTAGAGCAAGCTAATGGCAAAATGTAAGAAATGCTCAATGTTATATAATTCTTTTTTTATATAAATTGTCAATTCTGATAAAACTTTACATTTAAAATGACATTTTTTTTATTCTAAGCTGGAATTGATTTGATTAAACATACATAAGAAATTGGAATAAGTGATCTATTGTTAAAATGAGTGAAATAAGCCAGATTTATCTTGTTTTGGCAAGATTGTGAAAATGTTAACAAATTTCAACATGCTGTACATGCAGTACTTTTATAAAAACTTTCTGCTGGAATTGCTAGCTTCGGAATGACTGATCTAATCTTGCTTGTGTTAAAAGGAGTCATGGGCAGGTTGGAATTTATGTTTAATGTTGGTTTAAAATTACATTTAAAAAAATGAGCATGAATGTTTTTTCTAAACCTAAAGAAATCTTTATTTTTAAAATCATTTTTGCTTTTTTAAAGGAACGGTATTAGCAAGGACAAAGGCTTAGCAGTCACTTACAGTCTGATTTTAATACAAACTATGGTGAAAGTTTTTAAATGCTGTTTTTTATTTTTTAGATTTTTACGTCATATTCATCATATACTTTTCACACTTGATATTTTCACTTTGTAAATTTCCATCCATCCAACTAGGAACCTCTGTAGTCCAACTAGGGACTGTGAAGTTCATCTGTGACTATTGTATTTATTCCCATTTTTACAACCATGCTAGGACCTTCGGTCAGCATTCACACTTTTGCAATTTTGTATATTTGATTAGCATAGTAATCCTGTTTTACTTTTAAAACCTAATTTTCAGCGCAATTTTTGTACAATTGTATTTTATCGCAAATTCTATTCCTAACATAATTGTATTTTGTAGTGGAAAATCTTAATGTGTAGTTGGTTCAATGTATTTTTTTTATTATATATAAATTGTATGTTACCGACGGTTATATAAGCCTTTTGCTGCACGTCCTAGTGCGTATGATTGCACACATGACCAAGAAAAAGAAAATTGTATAATTCAGAATATGCTTATTTGAGTTTCTAATTTTACATTTTTATTGCATAATTGTACATACTACATCTTGTTTATTAAACGTAACATTTAAAACGTCGTTTTAGTAGCAATGGTACTAATGGCAATATCGCCCAGTTCAAAATTTCGACAGGCGGCTGTCACGGAGCACAAGTGTCACATTCCACTACTGCTTTGAGGTATGGAGTAGAGTAGCTGCGTTATTGTTCAGAGAAAGAGGGATGTGAGTGCTAAACATACTGAACTAATTTATTTACTGTCTCCAGCAGGGAACGTCTTAACAATCATGGAATTGTTCAGAAAGTAGGCGTTCATGTCCTACAAGCAGCGTGTGTCCCAAACCTGAACCCAAACTGGCTGCCATCTTTAAACTTAATCAGCCCAATCGTCCTGTCATCACAGGTACTTGCTGTACCTCTTCAGATATCGTACTAGCCAGTTGACCCTTTATCTTTATTCTGACATCTGCTTAAAACATATCGCCTGTCCTGGTGAAGGGAAACTGTAACACTGCAGCATATTGAGACATTGTGTATCTGTAACCGTGTACGTTTTGAACTGTAACAGTGTGGGGAAGAATCGCATATGGGTGTTATGGTCAGGGGTGCACATACAATGTGCAAATGAATGACTGTCACTTACAGATTGTGTTATAGTTCAGATACGTTAATTGCTTTAAAACAACTGTTCACTACTCACTGTGAATTTATGTACACTTCTGTATAATAAAGGACCCACAAAAYGTAGCACCGGCAAATTCAAACTGAAAAAAATTACCCTCATTGTGTTGATGCTTTTTGAATAATAATTATTGTTAAAAAGGTGATGAATATTGAATAGTGTTACTCTGATTGAATGGTTGATCAATCTCAAAACATCTGTAATATCTGAAAGTTTTGTAATGTTTGATTTTGCTGATTTCTAAATTCCAAAATGAATTATTTTTTAAACCACCTAAAATGTACAGTCATTTTATTAAATATGAATGATTTGAATGAGTGAAATGAATGAATGAATTACCATCCTAACAGTAAAGGCTAGTAAGCTAGCTTCAGAGCTAGCAGAGAAAGTTGGACAGTGAGCTTAGCTTCAGGAAACATTAGACGCTTAAAAGAGCGGCAAATACTTTTTTCTGTCCGTGATGTTCCGTGAAAAAGAATCACCAACGCCGTGGTGTAATGAACCCTCAGCATATCAGAGCAAGTGCATTAATATCAAGCCGTCATGTGCAGCTGCACTACTGTTGGAGCTGACAGGAAATGAATCAACAGCTCTGACCAATCCGAATGCACATAAGATGAGAAGAAACTTTTGTAATTGAACTTGCCAACTCCAGCTGCTTAAAATAACATTCAGTTTAAAAACAGGTTGATTACTGCAAATTACAAACGTATGTGTGTCATAGAGAGAGCTCACACAAGTACATATGGGAGGAAAAAATTCTTTGATTTATGACTATAAGAAGATGAATAGCCTTGTACATAGATGAGGACACACACACACACACACACACACAGTCCACATGTTCCTGATTTTTACAAACAGTAATCTGCATTTTAAAATCCAGTCAGTGTAACCTGTATCCTCGTGTGTGTGTGTGTGTGTGTGCGTGTGTGTGTGGAGGTGAAAGGAGTACTAAAATTTTGTACTCTAGTAAAATTTCACTGAAGTAACAGTACTTTTACTTAAGTACAAGTAAAGTTACCATTATAAAAATCTACTCAAGTAAAAAGTAGCTCATAAATTTACTCAGAGTAAACGTTAGTAACTTTTTTTTTTCTTTTTTAACAGCGGGGTGGGATGAGGCATTCTAGCGTAGTTAAAAAGATGAGCAGATATAAATCTCAAACTAGTTGTTTTTAACTGAAGGAACACCTTTGCGTAATAAAGCTGTTGTCTTTCTTGTGCTTGAAAATCAAAATGGTCACTTAAATATGACGTTACGTCCCAGTCTAGTGTTACGCCGTACAGCACAAGACTGGTTCAGGGTTCTGTTATAAACTGTATGGAAATGGTGTATATGGCAGAAAGAACTAGATCCAGTCATTAACTGATGAAATAATGAGGTTTGTATTGCTTTACAAAAAAAATATACACACACGCACACACTAAACAGGAGGAGGAGCAGATTCAGGGTGGACCCAGKCCAAAATAATAAACTAAATGGTATTTATATTTAGTAGCTAGATTACCTGCAAAAAAGGTAAAAAAGGTACCTTCCCTGACTCCCTAAACCTAAAACATTGAATAAATTCCCTCTTCCCAAAATAAATGGCAGCCACGCCYCTACTACTGGTGAGTGCGCAAACATACAGTGAAATTATCTACAAATATATACAAAGACCAACCAAAGCAATAATCAAAGTCAATGGGAGGCAAAAAGTCACAACCGAATACCAAAACGCCAAAATCACAATCTCTTTCCTCTTTCCTGCGTCTCTCTCCGGTTTATATATAAGGTGGCGCAGGTTGATGACGTCACTCTCGGGGCGGAAGCGACCGTGTGGAAGGTCAGGTAGATGTCGATGTGGGGACGGTCAGAAAACCTGGAGTGGAGTCTGGAGCGGCGCACAACCAGGACACGATACACACACGCGGGCGCAACGAGGCATCTATACAAAACAGAATATTTTTTGCATTTTCATTCATTTGTTTTACTCAGTAGCGCATGTGATTTAAAATGTAGCGAATTACAATACTTAAAACAAAACATACTTAAGTAAAAGTAAAATTACAGATTTTTAGAAACTACTTTAAAAAGTAGAAATACACAAAAACACTACTCAATTACAGTAACACGAGTAAATGTAATTTGTTACTTCCCGTGTGTGTGTGTGGGGTTCCTCACTTTGTGTACTGAGCTACATTCTCAGGAGTTAAGCACATG
>QMIH01000462.1:391207-405343 GCA_003987875.1 Clarias batrachus | reverse complement strand
TATATATATATTTTTTTTATGATTTTATTCATTCAAATAAACATGTCATTAAAAACATTATCATAAGCAGCCACGCCCTTGCCTACTCATTGCTTGTAGCAATAGAAAACACTTGAGAGTGATATTGATCATCATTTACACATCATTTAAAAAATGAAAGGAAAAAATTAAATAAATATATTTATATGTAATATAGGTGTCATTTTACAGCTTTACAGATTATCCACTAAAATTCATCATGTTGTCACATTAAAATAACATGAAAGATTCCTGACTACAAACATCACTTTAAATGTAGAATGCATTCCAGGAGCCAACACTAATAGTTTGCTAGTCCGTCCAGGCGTGTCTCCGGTCATCGCCCAATCTCTTCCAATAATGTTTTGGACACAAACACCTATGCCCTAAAGTCATTTCTCTGGCTCCTTAATGAAGTTTCGATCAATGCCCATCAGTCTGTAAATGGCTTGCACCTGCTCGACATGCAGGAAGTACTCGCCCATTAGCATCCCCTATCGATTTTATCAGGCTTGACTTAAAACTGAATGGACGGATTGAACTTTGTTGGAGCTCTGTTTTCCAAATTCCACTGACCAAACTGTCAGAGAGCACGACCCACTGTCAGACTGCTTCTTTAAAATATATAGATATAAACAGGACTCAGAGTCTTTTAGCCGGGTGCGTTAAAGGAAAGGTAGCACTAGCAAGACGCTAACATGCTAAAACTACACCATTTACAAAATGTTTATGAGCAAATTAGATGGACGAATCATCCAAACTTGAATTGATCATGGCTCCTTTATACATCATAAAAACTTATTTTTCAATTTGTTTATTGTGTCAAATGACCTACACTCATGGAATGAAACATTCCTGGGGTCATATTTGATGGAATGTAACGACGGCTGACTTTATAGATCAGACCAGACACGTTGTTTGGTCTTTAAAAAAAAAAAAAAAAGTAAACAGGTACATTAAGAAATGTTTATGAGCTGTATGTTGAAGTCAGTTGTTATAAACGGTGTATATAGAGTAGGTATCATGTACTTGGAGATATCGTTGTACAGTACATACTTTGYTGTGTTGCGAAAATCGCTCTGTGCAACTCTTTCTCCATGCCTGGGTTTTATTCACAGTCTCAGCATCGCTTCTCACAAGACTATTCTGTTTTTCCATCACCTTCAGAAAGTGCTTATTATCAGTCCAGTGTGGTGCCAAGTCAAGAGCGCAGTGAAAGACTATGCTAAGACTCATCAGCCTGCACCAGCTGAGACCACCATACATGCCACTCTGTCCCCAGGGCAAGCTCTATCCAGCCCCGACGCAGGACTCAAAACTGGTTTTCAAAAGATGTGATCAGCAGGCTTTGGAAATAATAGCTGGTTGAGTTTGCAGGGCACAGAGCCCTAGAGAGTCTGAGGGTTACAGCTATCCTCTCCTCACCATGGGCTCATTGCCACACCACTGGTGGATAAGCGGGAGCCAGATTGCCAATCTCCGACATTCTACTTAGCAGCTCAAGATGGTGTGTCTCTGTGCCCAGTGTGAGATCCCACAGGATGTGACTCTGACTCTGAGATACTGGTTTAAGACCTGTTTCTCCAACTCGCTTTATCTTCCTAAATCTACACTTAGACAATATAATCCTTTGGGGGGGCGAAAAAATCGAGTGCAAAAACTAAAAATATAGACAGACCTATACACACAGGTGGCAAACAAAGAAAACACATACTGCGGATAATCTGATGTTCCAGAACACCACATCAAGTCTCACCGGAAAAAACAAAACAAAAACAATTAACTTTATAAACCATTTTCTTGAGCGTATTTCACTAACCGCCCAACCAATCAAGTAGAATGGTAGTCAAGAAGTACGCTAAAAACTTTAAGCTACTTTGATGGCATAAGCACTCGCTAATGCTAATCCTTCCATATACCTGCTATAAGACATGATTTAAAATGAGAAAGTCCTCCTCTGGCACACCGTCCAGGGTGTACCCACTTCATGCCTCGTGCCTCCTGGGATAGTCTCCAGGATTCCTGCGACCCTATACRGGATTAGCGGTATAGAAAAGGAATGAATGAAAAAACATCATCATTAGAAGCCGGCTTAAAGTCTAGAACAGATTAGAACTAGACCTAGTAMAGCTTTGACACTCTGAACAAACGTCTCCTCAAACTCATTATATAGTGCTGCCTAGTCTAATAATTTCTAATTGTTTTGAGCGTCATAGTAAAATGGAATGTCCTTTTTTCTTTTTCTTTCAAATTTTTGCAATGCACTGATTAGCCACAACACTAACAGCACCAGCAGGAGAATTTAATACGTTTATCAGACCTTGTTTTTGGCAAGCAATTTCCTGTGGTTTTGTTTGGTTGGTTTTCTCAAATTGTGTGGCGATTGTCCAATTGTAAGGCAATGTCTGGTGAAATCTGATTTCCTGTTGGCACTCACAGTTTGCCAATCCTTGCGTGATTTGGAAAATGTTCTGCAGTCTAGCACAACATGTGAAAAAAAAGGGCACCCAAGGCTCATTTATGGCTGTGGGAACCACAAACCAGCCCATCTGGTCAGATCCCATAGAAAAGCCAAAGAATGATATATCGCTGAAGAAAGTCGATGTTGGCTATGAACGAAAAGCGTCTGAACGCATATGGGATTTAGTAGGAAAAGAGTTCAAGGTTTTTTATCCAGCAAATTCCCCAGATCTCAATTCGATCAAGTATCCATGGAATTCATCGGACAAACAAGGCCACAACCCACAGCACCCAACGGATCCATCATGGACGCCACGATGCTAGACACCATAGCACACCCTCAGACATCATGCGGCATCATGAGGAGCTATGAGGAGTCTGAAGGAGTCTGTTTTGGTGGTACAAGGGGAACCCACACGATACTGGGCATTGTAATATTATGGCTGATTGGTGAATTCAAAAAGCTGCTCCAATGATTTAGTTTATCAAAAGTGTGGGGTCAGCATCATTCGAGAGAGTCTGGATGAAAAAATGCTTCTTTTTTTCTTTTCTTTTTTTTTCTTTTTTAATGAAGGCCTAAGATCGCATGAGAAGAAATGCTCTGTTGTAGTTCTTGGAGATTTTGAGATGCAGACCTCATATTTGGCAAACAATTTCCTCTGGTTTAGTTTGGTTAAAGGCCTATTTGGTTGGTTTTTCCAAATTCCGTGGCGTTTGTCCAATTTTAAGGCACTTCCAGGGTCCGGGTTCGATTCCCGTTTCTGTGTGCATGGAGTTTGCATGTTCTCCCCGTGCTTGGTGGGTTTCATCTCCGTACTCCGGTTTCCTCCCACAGTCCAAAGACATGTAGGCTAGGGTAATTGGCGTTCCCAAATTGGCTGTAGTGTGTGAATAAGTGTGTGAGTGTGTGCCCTGCGATGGATTGGCACCCTGTCCAGGGTGTACCCCTACTGGGAGAGGCTCCAGGCCCACTGTGACCCTGAATACTAGGATTAAGCAGTATAGATGATGAGTGCCTGTCTGGTGAAATCTGATTTCCTGTTGGCACTCATGGTTTGCTGATCATTAATTGACTTGTAAAACTTTTCTGCTAGACTAGTACAACATAAATAAAACAAACCAAAAAAAAAAATTAAATCCTCCCCACTGAGCAAAGAAGTTGTGGGAAAACTTGTGTTGGATGACTTTTTAAATATTTTATCACTGTAGTTGAGAAATGACATTTCATTTGGTTTGGACTCCGCACAGAGTGAGTGGATTTCATCTGAGTTACAGAACATCAGGATCAAGAGACATTGCTCATTTAGTGAATAATGGCTACAAAGAACAGTACTGGTGTAAAGCGTTGGCCTTTTTTCTGCAGGACTGGTGGAACATAATTGGGTAATAAATAAATGAACATACCTAGACAGTGCTTGGACCTGCATTACAATGGACATAGGACATGACATTAATCAACACAACTCCAGGAGAGTTTCAAGGTGCTTTCACACCAGGCGCGATTATTATTATTGCTTCCTACAGTACAGTGGCCCGAGTACAATTGCTCCCCTCTCCACACTTCCTAGCTTTCATATTACCAATATTGTTTCGTACCCATAAACACACACACCCTGAGATGTTCCAGTGCTTGGACCCAAAGTAATAAACTAGTGTATAAGAGTGTCCATATATAAAGTTTAATCCTGATCACAGATGGACCATAGTGGCTTTATTTCTCTATATTTAAATATATCCGGCTTCCTTAAAGATGAAGCCGGAATAAAAATATTCATGACTTTAATCACCAAAGTTGTCATTGTTTGAACATCCTCTACTGCAGCTCCACTGATCAAACCTTACCAAACACTACATGATAAAGAAAAAAAAAAGAAAAAGATCTGACTGTGATGAAACGTTCAATCGGTGGAATAAATTCATGCAGAGGTAGATAAGTGAGAGGCAGGAAAGCATACTATATGACTAAATTTCAAAATGTCTCCCACTAGAAACATTTCAACCTTTATGTGACAGAGCACAAAGGTTTCAAAAGAAATGCAGAAAAAAGCCAAAGTGAATACAGACAGAACTAAACGCTCCGTTGTCTCATCTTCCAAACCTTGACATTTACCTTTCCACGGGAACCATGTGGTGAATAGAAATTTTTTATGATTTTATACAGCAGGTGGCACAGCTTATAAACCTGCACCTGAAGAACAGGATATGCAACATACATATTTCAACAGGTATATAAGGTACATAAACCTCTAGCTCAGCACTCCTCACAAAAAATACCAAATAATAAAGTAAAAAAAAAAAAGAGAGAGAGAGAAACCGAATTTTTAAAGGTCTGTGTGAGCAACTGTGTTGTGGCTAGGTAGTATGGGGTGTTGTAATGAGGGCATAGAGTAAAGGGTCTTGGAGGCCTCAACAGTGGTGACCTGGTGGTGGCAGGGTCATGGCAGTGTCGGTGAATATTGTAGATGTCTTGACCTCTGGTTTATATACGAGGAGAGGTCATGAAATTCTTATTAGTGCTAAGAAAAAATAACGTAATAAACAAATGTAAGCCTAGTCCTCCTCTACATCTCCTTCACATAAGGGAGGTTTCTCCAACCGATGGATGAGCTGGTGGAGACCGTCTTTGATGAAGCCTTTTTTTTTTGGTTCTTTAGGAAAAGTTCCACCTCGGTAATCACCTTGCTGTCGTCTTTGAAATGCCCGGTTTTCAAAAGAGGAAGAAGTCACCGGGTGCAAGGTTGGGGGGAGTAGAGGAGGATGAGGCAGAATTTCGTACCCCGAGTCAACCATTTCATCGTAAATCTCCTTCGCATTGTTTCCCTTCAAATGCAAGAAACGAATAACAGCACTCACTTTTTGGTTTTGACCCCCTAGAGGCATCATGCGAAACTATACTGCAGGTTTTTTAAACAAGATGAAATGTTCTTGAACATACTAATTTCCAGAGACATGACTTCCAGAGAAAATATTTTCCTTTTTTTCCCCCAATACAATAATGTGAATTGTATGACCACCCATTGTGTTATATACATTATATATTATATTATATATACATTACACTGCTCAAAAATTTACCTTGACCATCTGATCAACAACCCAGAGTGCCACAAGTGCCTAAGAATTAAGGGGCCAAAAATTCCTGGTTTGACTCAAACGATATATAAACTACAAGCCAAGACATCTCCAATACTCATGGACACTGGCATGAGTGGCATCACAGCAGGCAGTCAAAAAGTAAACAACGTCAACATCCTAGCATGGAAAACTAAATCATAAATCAGGGATTTTTTCCTACTGGGTCCTGGGGAACCAAATTGTATTTTTTTTTTTTTTCATTTGTCCAGCTTGCTGCACAGTTGGCTTCTGGCCATGAGGTCTCTCTGATCTCTGTTGCCTCTTCCAATTTATTTCAAGAAGAAAGGCATCCAAGACTACCGGGTAAATGTGAGTCTAACTCACGCCCCTCCATCCCCCGCCCAAAAACCTGCAATGCACTTCACAGACACTGTCTCAACTCCAGACGTATGAAATCCTTGGACCTCATTGTAAACTAGCAACTGTGGCATAGCAAAACAAACAATTAATGGCAGAAGACATCACTGGAATTGTTGACCTTCACCATTACCAACATTACCAATTTCCATTTCTTATTAATAATCCAATGTAAACTGATACGGTTGTAAGTGATTTCGGGACATAATTAACCTCCTAAACATTGGTGTACAGTAATACACGTTGTATGCTAGATCAATCTCAAGATTTGGACAGGGTGCCAATCCATCGTAGAGAACAAACACATACACTCACACACTACGGGCAATTTGAGAACACCAATCTGCAGGTCTTTGGACTGAGGGAGGAAACCGGACTACCCGGAGGAAACCCACCAAGCACGGGGAGAACATGCAAACTCCAGGCATACAGAGAGAAGAAACGACCCGACCCGCAATCGAACCAGGACTCTGGATGTGCAAGGCGACAGTGCTAACCACTGATACTGGCCAAAATCAGCAGTTGGGGGTTTATAATCAAATCCCAACCCATCAAGGACCATTAGCACTAAATTATTAGACAAATGCTACACAAATACAAAAAGAATAAAAAAAGATGAGATAAGATACGAGATGAGTCGTATGATTCATGTGAACACTATGAGCAGTTATCGTGTCAGCTGTCTGAGTTATTTTAAACTCTAGGAAGAAATATGCATCTATGTGTTTCTTTAGTGGTTAAGAACATTCGCGGCACTGTTTAAGCAGGATGCTTTAGATGATTAGGTTAAACATGGAGCAACCCCCCGACAAATACTGCATGGTAACTGCAAAAGGGGGATAAAGGTGGTACTGGATCGGTACCTGTAGAGGCAGATACTCAAGACTGTGGTATACCACAGAAAAGTGGTATCGAGCCACCCCTACTATTAATACTCAGAGTGATCTTCAATTAAAACACGATTAATATTTCAAGTGGTTCTGAGAGAATGATTTCGAGCATAATGCCGATCCTCTTTTAAATTTGGACGCAATGCTGAAGGCACGATTCTCTTTCTCAGAAGGATGTCGTACTGACAACTCAGTGTTGTGGTCTTGTTCTGTAAGAAGGACTATTTCTCATCTGAGGGAATCTCTCTATAAGAACAATGTTAATACTCTCATATCTATTAATACCCTGAATGATTCTCTTCCTTAAGAGAAAGTGAGAATTATTCTTTCAGAATCAATAATCAATAAGAATAAGTATCAATACTCATCATCGGGCCAATGGAGCCACACATGTTTTTGCTTTGTTTTTTATATGTGGGTCAGATATGATTTCATCGTGCCCGCGTGTACAGTCTAAACCACAGAGAATCTAAACTTTTCACTTTTCAAACTTCCATATGTGGTCTTAAATCAGATACAGATCAAATATTTTTTTGCAGTGCGACCTCTGAACTGTCAATTCGGAATTCATGCAACTTTTTCACGACAATCCAACGTTAACACTTTTCAAAACTTTGACAACCCGAATGTACAAAGTCTGAAGCCTCCCCATTAACACAAACGAGTAATGAGTAATAGTGAAAATAATGTAGGTGTTATGGATCTTGCGATAACCGCGTGAGCCCAAATGTGCATAGACTTCAGTTTGAGATCCGATGCTTAAACAAATACCTTCACACCTTATAATCATTTAGATTGATGTTGATGTGAAAACAAAATTTGTATCAAAGTGAAAAGGTGCATATTACATATCACACACTACTCCGTGTTTGAAGAGATCTCAAAAGAGACAGTTTTAAAGCAAAACTGAAAGAAACAAAGGATGCAGACCGAAGAAGTGACCAGTGAGCGTGCCTTTTTATGGTGAGCTTGAACACATGATGTAACACATTTCTGCAGGTCAGATCAGGAGCTTATGTCAAATACAAGTCACATTGCAGACATAATATAAATATTCTAACAAAACAATTGGATCAGATATGGGATGTAGCATGAGCATAGCCTCATTGTCTGGCACGGTGCGCTTTGAGGATCATACCCACCCTCCTGATTTTGATACTTAACGTCCAGTAGTTCCAAAGAGGAAGGAGACCAAAAGCCAGTGGTTCAGCAGCTGAGTGGAGAACCTTTGCTTTTATTCTTCAAAAAGGAAACGTCCACTAGTTCCCCATGTCATCACAGACCCATACAGTTATAAAGTACATGCCACCCTTCTGATTGATCCTACTTACCAGATCTATAAGAACCACATCATGATTCTAGTTTTTTTTTTAATGTAAACTAAAAGGCTTTAGTTTCGGCTTCAAATGTTATTATGAAATTTTAAAATCAGACATTTTTAAAATGAAGTGAATTACAGTATATACAACACTCTTCCTTTAAAACTGATTTATATACTGAGGTATGCAAACTGCTCCAACAACAACAACAACAACAAAAATCTACTAATACCTCCTATAATAAGCACTTAAATGAGTAAGAATTTAATAAGGAAATGCAGAACATAATTCATTACCTGGAACGAAGCTCCCTTGTACGACCTCTTTGTACGCCCACCATCCCTCATGAATTTTCGGGGGTCCTGGCTGAGCTGTAAGGAAATTAATGAAAAAAATATTTATTATTATTATTATTATTATTATTATTATTATATTCCACATCATTCCCATCTTATACCAATGCGTGCTAATTTCTTTGTTTATTCCAACGTTCACAATCCAAGACTGCGTCAAATGTTCAAAATACAAAACAAGCAAAGCTCAGAAATGAACCCTAAACATTCCATGTTTCATTAGTATAGAAAGGTGTCCCTGTACACCAGGTTCAAAAGGAAATGATTACAGTAGGGATATAGTATATAATTGAGGTGCCTGGGTAGGATTCCCACTACCGAAGCAGGCCGTGACCTGGAATTAGAGGGCATGGCCTGGRTGATATTGCATTCCTACACTTAAACTTCTTTGTCCATACGGTGCCTCAGAAACATGGCTTCAAGCCAGGGCTAGAGGTGACATGGCACCCTTTTAATGGAAGTGGAGGTGGGATAATCCTTGTAGCGAGGATAAGAAGAAATGCTGGAGAGCGGTTCGATTTCGCAAAAATGCAAGGACAGTGGTGCGTGGAGAGTTCTTTCTGTGCAGAAGAAACTGTGTGGGACAACAAGTTAAGTAAAAAAAAAAGCACTTCACTGAGGATCTCGTCTAGTCTGATTTAGGAGACGAAATAAACAAGTAAAAAGGTGCAGAACGTTGTCGGTCATCTTTACTCTGAAAGTCTATCTTAGGAAAGTGAGTGACTAAGACCATCTTACCATATGAAAGATAGAAATACGCWGGGCTGCAGAAAAGATATCATGACACCTATTGTTGTGGGGAAGGAAAAGAGCCCACATACAGAAGCGTCAGTTCCATGTCTCAATGATTAGTAGGGTTGACAGAGAGCGAAGAGGAAATCTCACTATTGCATGATCGTTTTTGACAGCGCAAGACAGCCAGCGTGGGGTATTTGGTGATAGTTTGCACAAAGATATGGAGCATCTTGTGATGCAGATATTTTGTGGACATTTGGCGTATTCAGACTCAAGGGGACATGACGGACACTAAGGAAAAGTGTTGCAAAATATCGAGCTTGCTAAGAACCAAAAAGAACCAATAAGAKATTTTACATACTGTACTACTGTATACCATAGTATAGGGTCATTCACTCGGAAGACGCGCCGAATATCTTGTAATACCTCTCGCTTTGATGAGGCAACCTGARCCAGAATAAAAAATACAAATACACTACATACCTTGACGTACAGTATATGTAATTGATTGYATTACAGACACATTTAGACATCATTGGGTACCGTGATGGTATTACATCCCCCACAAGACAATAGTACTTACTGGGTAACACAGTGGTCCAGCAGATATCTAATATTCTGTACCATATTAGATATGTTAGTATATATGCAATATGTAAAATACCTCCTGATCTACGGTAGTTATTGCGCAATAAGTATCAGGGAACAACACATAAGATGACAATCCAGAGGTTATTACTTATATATTATGTACATATTATCATTATAGTATATAAACATGTACAGTACATCTTTGACAGTATCCTCGTGCGTGTTCCATAATAACATTCTACAATATGACAGGCCCAATTTATTGTACCATAGCCCAATTTATGTACTATGGTAGAACCATSTACCAATACGATGTACCATAGTACAGGAAGCATTGGAGTACCATGGAACCTATAACATGGTAAGATTTATATGGTAATACAGTATATAGCCTAGCTTGTTAACAAGCATAGCTAGTTACTCACTCACACGGTTCTTTCAACTTGAACTTGAAAGAATAAAGTTACGTTAAAACCAAGCACACCATTGTTTTTCTTGTGAAATTCCCAATACGTTTGATGTGTCACATGACCCTCTTCCTATTGAAAAAAACAAAAGTTGGATCCAAGATGGCCGACTTCCAAATGGCCACCATGGTCACCACCCATCTTGAAAAGTTTGCCCCCTCACATATACTAATGTGCCACAAACAGCACGTTTATATCACCAACCATTCCCATTTTATTAAGGTCTATCAATAGAAATGGCCCACCCTTTACATTCCCTCTGGCTGCCACCGAGTGTTGGCACTGGAGATTCCTTCTAGAAGTAAGCATTTTAGCACTTTTGTATACATTTCTGAAAAAATATATTTATTTACTTACTTATTTATTCATTATAACCCACCATAGTGGTTACAAATCCAGTGCCCACTAACAAGCCCGTAAGTTAGTTATTGTTGCTCAGCGTCATGTTTTAAYAACTGAAGAATTAGCTAATAAATCCTGCTAACATAATTTGTACATTWTTTGCTTTGTTGTTATATTGATATTAAGGTGTCATGTGTTCGTCAGAAGTGTGTGTGGGTGTGCTTCTATGCAAATGCTTTCAGAAATCAAAATGAGCTTTAAAAAAAAATACTATAATCTCCAGGCTTTCTAACACATGCTTTACAATGTCCCATTTCACTACAAAACATTACCGAGGAATGAATCATAACCATATTTCATTATAGCTCTGGAAAGACCAACTGAGTTTTCCATCATTTGCCTCAAATTCATGAAGTAAAAATGTAGTCGAGACTCCAGGGAGCACGGCGCACACTGAATAGCCATGATGCTAACACACATATAACGCACATTTCTTTTGCCTCAGGCAGAAACCCGACTAAATCTGATTAGCATACCGTGAGAAAAAGAAAAATCCTGAGCAGTGGTCAGGGTGTTGCGCAGAAATCCATCGCGCCTAGCTGAGAACTGAAGAGTGCATCAGATAAAATTACCTCAGATTTTCACAGTGCTCACAGCTTCATTGGATTTAAGAAGGTGAGAATTTGCATGCAAAGCTGAAAGCAAGTAAACAAAGACAAGTAATATATAAGTGTTGGTTATATATTAGCTAGCTTGCCATTCACAGTGGCTCCATGTTAATGTTATGCTAATGGTACTTTTAGCACAGTAAATCTGGCTTACTTGCTAACAAATGATCTACAACTGTATTTAGCTGATTTGACACAAGCTAGCTTGCATATACATTTTACAACTGCTTTTTTTGTTTTGTTTAATGCGTTAAAATCTGCTTGCTTGCTTGCTAGGGAATTAGCTATATTGCTTGATAATTTAGCTGATTTGACATTTGACATCTTAGGCAGCTTAACTTGTTACTGCTACTGGTTTTTATAGACCACCAAAAGTAGCCATGAACATTAGCTCATTTTCTAGCATTCCATCTCCTAATTGACTCAGTAACATCATGATTCCTCTTTTGATCTAGCCTGCTTGCTAGCAATTTGGCCACATTAAACAACATTAGCTATCTTGCTTTTCCTTTTTTCCTATTTGTTTTGTTAATAGCTAGCGAATTAGCGACTGGATTACAAAATTAATTATTTGGATAACCCAAGTTAGCTTTCTAGCAAATTAGCTACAGTACCTTATGCTATTAGCTACATAGTTTAACTCAGGTACTATATTTATGTATACAATATTTTACTTACAATATACTGTACAATATCAAGCCAGTGCCTAGTATGGTAGCTACTAATGCTTAACACGGACCTGTGTGTGAGTAATGAGTTAACGTTTTATCCAAATGAATAATATGGCGTTTTGGTGATTCACAGTAAACAAAGGGCGTAAGTACAGTACTGTATGTACGTAATAGAGACACACATGGTATAGACAGGAGTACTGCAAGTAAAACGATCAAAAATTGAATATGATTAGCATTCTGACTACATTAAGACAAATAAATGGGGCCGCGTTTGATGATATAAATTCCACTCGGTAATTTCCCAGGAAGCAGCAGCTATGTGGTAAATAAACACATTGAATGGGAGTTAATTGTCAGAGGTGGCCATTAGTATTCATTAGCTCAGCGCCGCAATGCCGTGGATCATCCATGCTGCGGGGAAAAKCAAAACGCGCCACAAACGCTGCGTATAAATGAAACTTGACCTTGCCAACAGCTGTGCTTACTGACTTATGAGATAATTATCTCTTACCCAGGCCTGTTTGTGTCACTGCATTATGGATGCAGCTGCAGCATGGTGATGTTTCAGACGCCGTCCCCGCAGGACTCTTTCAATCAACTCAAATCATCCTGAACGGCTATAGAAGGCAGGAGGAGCGCAGGTCAGAATGCGGATCGCCCATATGCACCGAGACGCTGTTTACTTAATGCTGCACAGCTCTTATGTTCATACCGTTAGCAACAGCATTGCGCAAACAAGATTATTTGTATTAGATTATGAGCCGTGTGTGTGTGTGTGAACGGTGTATCGCCTAGGGAAATGCTTTTACAATAAATTCTGATTTATTTCCTAAATCCAATTTTTAGGCCAAGTCTCCTCATTGCAAATTACGGCTTAACTGAATCAGATTCGTTTCTTTGAAATGGCTGAATATTTACACATACTCAGATTGGTTGTAACAGCATCATGAAGTCTGTGGTAACTCTCCTACATACTGGAGAACTGAAACAGGCACGATTCAATAAATATGCGCATGTTTATTGTCCTTTATATTTACTTTTAACATCATGCCATTATACTGGATTAATCTATAAATACATGTCTCTTATTCCAATAAAAAAACAGTGGATGTGAACTTTTGCACATGACCATACCTAGGCTTGGACTTTAAATGCTAATTAGTTGAAACCTAGATTCTGATTGGTCAAGAGGATGTTGATCAGTTTTCTATAACAGATTTGACACTAGTGCAGGTGGTTTATATTAATGCATGCATTCCAACGTTATTGTTTTTTTTAATTATTAGAAAGTTATTAATATTATTCAACATTATAGTTGCTCTGAAATATAGGTGATAACAGGAGTTGTTTCATAAATTTAAATAATATTATAAAAATCATTATAATAGGGATATTGCTCTGGCATGAGAGTAAAAAATGCACTTCAGGAAGAGCTTCATGATAAATGGATAAGGCATAATGGATAATATTTTTTAAATTTTACACACACACACACACACACACACACACACACACACACACACATTAGCCTACTTTACTACAATCGTAGCCTGAACAGGGAAAAAAAAATGTGATTTATGTTCCCACAGTGTTATACAGTAGCAAGAAGTAGGACACGGGCATGCATTCACAATCACCAAACACATTCTAATTCAAGCAGCCTGGAAATTATATAATACAGAAAAAGACACGAATCGTCTCAGGACAAAGCGCAAGGTGGTGCGTTTCATGTCTGTCATATTCCCTCTTACTGCTTTCTGTTTCGCTGTGGCCCACTTGTATCCACCCTGCACACACACACACACACACACACACACACACACATAAACCCTTACACATCTGCGTGGGATTAGGAGATTAGTGGACTGGATTGCTTGAACCCCACCATTAGTAGGCAAAATGTCCCTGCTGTATTTATTGTGAATCCTTTTAACCTTGTTTTTTTCTTCTTTTTTTTTAATGCATGGCCTCAAGCACATGCCCTATGGTTAGGCAATTTAAACACATTTACATTTTATAAAAATGCAGAGAACTAATTGAATAACTGATTAAATCACTGAAATATTTTCTGTTCAAATAATGCAATTATTTGTATTATTATTATTATTATTATTATTATTATTATTA
>QMIH01000462.1:374711-388295 GCA_003987875.1 Clarias batrachus | reverse complement strand
TATTATTCCGTGCTTTTTGTCTTAGGCCTTGCGAGTCAAATGAGATGCGGTTTTAGGCACCGTGAGCCGCCATTACGCTGCGAAACTTCTGCAAGGACCGTCAATTTTTTTTTTTTTAATGAAACATGTTTCCATGAAAGAAACTTACGGTGAATCATGAGTACTTACGGCTACCGCGCGAAACCGCGTAGGTGAAAGACCAAGCTAAATATCTAAAAAATGTGGCATAATAGGTAACCTTTAATGTTACTTTAAATGGATAAAAAACAACTTATGATGAATTCTATAATGATTAGCAAAATCTCTGTGATACAAGAGAAATAAACATCCTGAGTCATGCAGTTGTACATGAAAACCTTTCCTAATAATCTCCTACTGAAGCTTGTTAACAATCTGGGATCAGAGCACCCTGTATGATACAGGAAGGGCAGGTGGGTGGAGTTTAGCTCCTGTACTTCAATTTGATGAATATATATATTTAAAAAATCACGATGACTATTTAATTATGTACACACAAAACCTCCTTAAGGCATCAGCATGGTTCATGCTGAGACAATGTAATTAGCTGGCTTTAACAAACAGAATGGGGTGATTGTGGAGCAAAGGGATGACATGTGGAAGCTTTGCTCATTATGGCATGCACATGGCAGATGAATGAACTTTGAAGATAAGCATACCGTCACTGGTCATTACAAACTAGTCGTGCATACAGTATGTGGGTAATTGTAAGCATCACATACATTTCACCGGCATGCTAAGCTTGCCATCCTCAAACGTCAATTCACGTAATTATCTCACTTATTGCTTCATTCAATCGAACACAGACTTAACTTTTTTTCTCTTTCTCACTTTAAGTACAAAACAAAATAAACAGGTTTTCTGGAGGTCATCCCTATGTTCCCAGGGTCCAATGGTCCCCAGATTTGTATTACACATAACAGGAGCAAGACAAGGCAAGTTCACCTATGTTTCCAGAGCTCTAGGGTCTCATGTTGCCCGGTTTACATACAACATAATAAAAACCAGAAGAAATATTCCCCAACTCTTTGTTTGTTTGGTGAAATTCTTTTGAGCGACCTCAAAAAACCCACATAAAACAATAACCACAAATTATGTTGGGTTTTTTAAGTTTATAAGCCTTATTCCAATACTAATACTAATACTACTACTAGTTTTTCCTCAATCTTGTGCTCTAGCTTTGGTTTATGCACTTCTCTTGTCTTCTTGAAGTTAGTTTTAGACTAAGTACTAGCTACATTAACATCCTACAGAAGGGAACAATAGTGTACAAGCAAGAATTTGGAAAAGCCCACATTCCAAAATGTTGCTTCATGTCTTTAACTGGGTGCTTTAAATGATGACTAGCCATTAAGCAGAGATCATGACAGCGTGTCATTACTCACTCAAACACCCGTGCAGATTGTTCCTATCAGCTACAAATGAGAGATAATTAGAAAAAAATTGGCTGCATCGTCCAATGAAAAGTTCATAATCTTCATTTTTTTTTCATGTGATGAGAAAGTAAAGTTCATATTCATCTCATTAATATGAAAAATAAGCACACTTCCAAATGTACTTAATGATGAATACACTGTGACAAAGTCATCGGTCTTCAATCAGTAGTTTGTTTTAAATTATGTCTAGCGAAGATATAG
This sequence comes from Clarias batrachus, assembly GCA_003987875.1. NCBI lineage: Eukaryota > Metazoa > Chordata > Actinopteri > Siluriformes > Clariidae > Clarias > Clarias batrachus. Next base: position 386,640 of record QMIH01000462.1, on the reverse strand, counting down.
ATGAGGTCATTATGTCGTTATATAAATGAATTAAGTAATCTCTTATAATTTAAGCGTCTCATATACTGTACATCTTTATTCTTTGCATATCCCGGCTTTGTTAGGAGGTTGGAGTCAGAGCGCAGGGTCAGCCGTTAGACAAAGCACACGGGGTTAAGGGCCTTGCTCAAGGGCCCAACAGTGGCAGCTTGGCGGAGCTGGGGCTTGAACTGCTGACCTTCCAATCAGTAGCTCAGAGCCTTAACACACTGAGCTACAGTACCATAGCACTAAGTTTAATTGCTTATTTTACAAATGAGGATATGAAATTGAAATCAGATGGTTTCATGATCATTTAGGAATTTAACAGCTCTGTTGTAAAATATAATTTTAAATGTCCAAGGACAACTTAAAAACACAGTGATGACTATGGGTAGCTGAGACCAATCTCCAATGTCTCTCTGGATAAACAATCATTTGATCAGTACAGCCATCACTCTAGGATAAGCTCATTGAATTATTCGGAAAGCAACAGATTTCTCTCCGAAGATCAAAAAAAGACAGAAACATGTGATGTGTTAAAAAAAACAAAAAGATTTGATAAATACATAAATATGAGAAGAAAAAAAAAGACATCATAAAAAAAGACATCATAATTTCTGCATTGCAAAAGATTTATTTTCGATTTACTTTTTATTTGATCTCTCTTTTTTCCCCTATTCTTATTAACAGAATTTATAGATATTTCCTAGTTGCTGAGATGGTGCCTCTGGATAGTGTTTTTTTTTTTTTTTTTTAAATAGCGCCACAGCTTCTCAATAGGGTTATGATCAGGGATTTGACTTGCTCATTCCAAAACATTGACCTTCCTTTTATTGAGCCACTCCACTGGCCTTGTACTTAGAGTAGTTTTTGTTCTGAACTGAATCTTTTCTAAAGCCGTACTGTAGGTTTATAGCAGACTAAACCAAGTACTTCAGCAAAAATTGCACAGTATAATAGTAGAAGATTTCCAGCCCCTGTAGACGCAGTCATCCCCATAGCATGATGCTACCACCACCATAGTTCACCCTGGGGATCTTGTTTCTTAAGCCATTTCCCACATCTATCGAATGCCATACTGTATATGGGTTTATGTGGGCCGTCTTAGGTATTTGCTTCTTTTTTTTTGCCAAACAGGCCTGTTTTATGGAAATTGTACCTTCAATCCAGTTTGATCGAATGGCCAGTGTTGATTTATGTCATTGGTGGTTGAATTATTGGCCACGTTTTCCATAGTATTCATGTGATCCACTTACATTCGAAAACCTCACAAGGAATAAATTTCGTTTGAGCCTGAGGTCAGGTCAAATCGTGTTAAATGTACAAAAAGACTACATTTGTCCACGTAACTGAGTTTAAACAGATTGCACCGATGTAAACATTTAAATTAAGTGTGTTTAAGGCTTGATGAAGGATGACTTCTTTTTATATGAGCACAAATACACATTAATTTCAAGGGTTTACTTTGATAAATACGCAGTTTGGAGGTGATCCTACCTAAAATGCAAAATACAGAACAACATTTCTGAAAGTGCTGTACTGTAGGTGGCCTCAAACAAATAATGATAAAAGACTGGCAGACTCAGTCGGCTAAGAAAGTCTTGGTGCAACCGAAAAAAAATATATAAATAAATAAATATAAAACTTTTTACTTCTGCAATGGCAGATTCAACTCTATAAACAGAAATCACGACTGAATCTAGCGTCTGCCTGATGTAACCAGGTTTCTTGCTTCTTCAGACAGGAACATGAAATCCAATGCAGCAACAAGTCTATTATTGTTACTGACTGTTGCTCCTACATGGTGATCATTTGGAAACCTTAAGGGAATTACTGTACTCAGATAGGTCTTGTTATTTCTGAAAAAAAAAAAAAAAAAACAGTAAGGAAAGATCCAACTGGATTATTGTCGCTTCAAAGCGTAGTAGTGCTGCTAAACCCCAGTAGTGAAAGCTAACACTACTAAACTCACACTTGGAAATGTCAGATCTCTAAATAGCAGGATGTATGTCTTAGCACGTATATCAGTGACTGAAAGCCACGTGTTTTTGACAGAAATGTTGTTTGGTTTAGATGGATTGGTGTATTCTTCTTTTTTTTCCCCTCCATGTATAACTTTAGCAACTTGGGTGCATGTAGACAATTATTTCCTGCATAGCACAGTCACTGTAACCGCAGCTCTGACAGCAGTGTAGCTACAAACCACAAAATAGTCTAGTAATTACCAGATTGAAAAATGTGCTGTTAGTTGATAAATGAAAACATGTGTTTATGGATATAATGTTGTTTCCTGATTCATCTCAGATGATTAAATATGTGTCAGACTACACTACCATAGACGGAGATAATGCCCCGTTCTGCCTGTTGTATTGGATCTTGTGAACATACGGTACTGATGGAAGGAGTCTCCAGTGTCAATGCATTGTACTGTAACTGTCGGTTTGTTTAGTCAACATGTAAAAGGCTTTATGCCTCGCAGCTTCTTGGTACCAGGTTATATATACTTGCTGTTGTATCAACTTAAATATTATAATTATTGACAAACAGGAAAATAAAACCCTTCAGGATAATGTTAAAAATAGTCTTGAATGTAATTACAGCACAATCTTGATTATTTTTCTATAACTAGATGCCTTGAGTGGTTTATATTTTAAAGGCAGCCCAACATGAAAAACGCAATTTTTAGTTCTTGAGTTTTTTGTTTGTTTGTTTTTGTGGAAACATGAAAAAAAAAAGATATCCCTCTTTAAATTTTTAGGGATACGATTTTTTTAAATTTTAAAGCCAGTTCGATTTTTCCTCTTTACTGTGACCTCATATACCTGTAGGAAGAGCCCCTCCCATCCTCAGTTTATTGCTCAGCTCTTTCTGGAGGGGCGTGGCTGAGCAGGCAGTTTGAAGCATGAAAAATGCTTTATCTGTGGGATACTTCAGGTCGAGCACGCGCGCACACACAAACTTTCACAGAGCTCTGAGACTTTACAAAGAAATAGTAAAATGTTTGTCTATTTTTATTATTATCAAGCATTTTTTTWATTTTATTTAGGTTTCGTAATCACAGTATATTATAGTATTATTATTAGTAGTAGTAGTAGTAGTATTAACATGTTCCTCTAGGGGRAAWAAATCCTAGTTAAAAAAATGCACTTAAAAAAAATAAATACAGTATGTGCTAAAAGTTATTAATTTAAATGTTATTAATTAAACATTTTATTTAAAGCTTTCCTGGCCCAGCTCACCCTCTCAAGCTTTTCACTTCAGGAAAATGATGTGCTTAAAAACATAATCTTCTTTAAGTCGTTGCACTTACAGTGACAAAACATCTCTCCGAGCTCTTCCAAATACTTGGCATAGAAGAATGTATCCTGATGAGCACTAAACTGTTGACCCCGTCACACACATTCCAATACTAATGACCTAATGATGGGGAATTTAAATCATACAATGCATGGAGAATATTCCTGAGTCACATAAAACCTTGACATTCCATTACTTCCATTTCTACAGTATATGTTAACACATGGTTAAGAATTTAAATCCACTCTCAAGTTGCATCTGAGCAATGGAAAAGATAAAAAAAAAAAAAACGTCTTTAACTACAGTACTGTGGAAAAATGAATAATCACATCAGCGTAAAATGAGAAAGTCAAACAGACACTGAGAAAAACTGGGTTAATGGTCCATTACAAAATTTTCAAAAGGTTCATGTAATTGTAAGACAGAACTTGATGGACAGCAAAGATTTTCTATTCTCTATGAAGATTGTTCAAGAAATATAGATTTTTTWAAAAATCTCATCACAAAAAAACCATCGCATTAAACCTAAACATAGTGAAAACTGTGCAGTCAAAAGAATCACTCTTCAGTGTTTTAACATTTCGTGCTTTAAACTGTGTGTGTGTCGTTCTGGTGACCAGAAAAGGCTAATTTGGGGCATTTTAAATATTAATATGCATAATTCATATGAAGTGCTTGCAGGCATCATGCCAAATAAGAAAACGCTGAAAAGAGAAGAAAATGGTAACAGATGCTGTCACATATAACTTCGCGGAGGTCACGATAAAAAAGAGGGACTTCAGAAACTAATAAACATACTGTACAAGTTGCCTTCATGAAACTAGTTCCAGTGCCCGTTTTGCTTTTAGTCTATATAAATATGTTTGTATACTAGATGACTCATTTATATCCGTATAACCACAATGTGACTTTTTACATTTTATATACAGTACTCGTGTGGCGGCACAGTGGCGTAGTGGTTAGCATGTGCTGCCTTGCTCCTACAGAGTCATGGTGCGAATCCCGCCTCGGGGTGTGTGTGTGTGTGTGTGTGTGTGTGTGTGTGTGTGTGTGTGTGTGTGTGTGTGTGTGCGCATGTTCTCCCAGTGCTTGGTGGGTTTCTTCCGGGTTCTCCGGTTTCCTCCCACAGTCCAAAAGCATGCATGTTGGAGTTCCAAACTTGCCCGTAGTGTGTGAATCAGTGTGTGAGTGTACATGCATGCCATGGATTGGCACCCCGGCCAGGGTGAAACCTGCCTCGTGCCCTAAGTCTCCTAGGAGGACAATACAGGACAATGTAGATGATGATACACTCATGTTTTAACTCTGTGTGTTTTTGTGTGAAAACATAATAAAAATCATCAGATTGTAGCGGTTCTATTTACAAATACAACCTCAGACTAATAACAACAACACATTATTGTCACCGTACCATTATTCATTTAACAGAAAAATGTAAAGAAAAAAAAAACATGTAGGCAATACCAAGTCCCCCATTACTGCTTCCACATAAGATCCATTTCTTGTAAATTGTATGTGTGTGTGTGTGTGTGTACTGTATGTTGTGTGTTGTCGTCGTCTCTGGCAGCTCCTGTCACCAAAACAAATTCCTTGCGTGTTCAAACGTACTTGTCAATAAAGCTTTTTCTGATTCTAATTTTGAAGCTGCAGTGAGGTACAGTAGTGCTAATCATCAGCCCCAAAATTAACCGATCATCTGATTGAAGCAGTGCTCTTTGAGAAGCAGATCAGTCTGGAAGGTGGTATAAAACCACAGAATTTCCACACAATCTGGAGTTCAGGATTCTACAGTGAGAAAGATTATTCACAAGTGGAAAGCGTTCAAGACCGTTGACGGGTAGCAGGTTTATGTCCCATCACATTCACCCCAAGGTGAGACCGTGCGACGCAAAGAGAAAACACAAGAGCTCCATCCCAACCCCTACAGGCCTCACTGAGCATGTTACATGTTAAGGTCCATGACAGCACCACGAGAGAAAGCCTGAACAAGCATGGTTCGCTTGGAAGCTTAAAAAGAACAAAGAAGCCTGACTCAGGTTCGCTAGCTTGCATCCCAAGCTTCTGGAAAATTCTCCAATGGACAAAGACGATATAAAAGTGGAGTTGTTTGGCGGTAATACCCAGGCCCATGTCTGGTGAAAAACAAACCGCATAAAGTCCTCCCATCCACAGTCACGGACGGGTGAGGATCTGGGCCTGTTCCACAACCACAGGACCTGTGCACCTGTCAGTCAAGGAGTCTGTATAACTGTAGAGTTTTCTACAGGCAAATGTGAGGCCATGCTGTCTGATAGCTAAAACTTGGTCAAAACTGGGTCATGAACACTGGACAATGATCAGAAGCGCACCTGTAAATCTACATCAGAATGTCTGAACAAAATGAAAGGTTTTGGAAAGGCCTCGTCAAAGTCCAGACCTCAACCCAATTGAAATGTTGAGAGCTGTGGATGAGCGAATGCCCCAAAAGTCCAATGAACTGGAACAATGTTGTAGAGAAGAATGGGCCATAAAGTTCCTCCAACATAACGTGAGAACCTGATGAAGTCATACCGGAAATGACCACCACGCTGTTAAAGGTGAAACTCCGAGCTATAGACTCATCAGGGTACTTATTACTACAGACATGTTTTTGTTTTTTTTTTCCCTCCTTTTTTGTCTGAGGTTGTACAGTGTTTACCGTTATGATCGGATGATTCTTTTGATGTTTTTTTACACAAAAACACATAGAATTAAAGGGTACTAACTTTCAAACACAACTGTATATCGTAAAAAATATCGTAAAAAATATACCAATAAATAAATAAACAAATAAAGTTAATAAATGCTTCCAACTGATGTTAGAGCTCTTAGATGGTAAAGCTATTTTGACATTAAGCATGATTGCTACATCCTCACCTGCTGGTCAGCTTTTACTTAGGAATGCTGTTCCGTACATACAGTAAGTACACTCGCGTATCCACATTCTCCGATACAGTATGTACCCAGTTTGCGAAGTTCCAATAAACACAAAGAAGATTAAAAAGTAAACAGTTGATCTTTAGGCTATGTCTAACATTCTAGCTATTTTGGAGAAAATGTAAAGAGCAACCGTCTCGCCTGCCTTCCTACTTCATCAGCGATGGGCATTGGTGTATTTCAGAGGATGAGATCAGCTAGTGCTACATTCACACACAGGCTTTGGACGACCCAAATTAGTTAGCTCTAGTACCGGATTCAAATTGTGCTCGAGTACACTGTACCATGCCTTTTTCAAGTGGACTGTACTGTATATCCCTGGTCTATGGTCATATTATGCAAACGTACCAGACTTTGGGGTCAAGGCATTGGTGACTCAGTGGTAGGTTTCAGATAAAATGGAAGCGTCGAGTCAGAAAGGGCATCCRGCGTAAAACCTGTGCCGAATCCTTGAAGGGAGCAACCGAAAGACAAACTACAACGGACTTTGCGGTCAATTGTACTTGGATCTGTGCCTATAGGTGCTCTCGGGCCCAGACAAGAGGACACTTTACCCCGAAATTTGATATGTTTGTGTAATATAAACCCTCTGTATCCTGTCTGAGTACTTTGCGTTAATGAACAGAAATGTGAAAGCAATATGTATGTATGTATGTATGTATGTATGTATTACATCAGCAAGAAGCTATTCAAGAAAAATAAATGTTTCAGACATTGACCTTGCGGTGACTTTGACACCGCACAGTTGCAAAATCTAATCAGTTCCTGTGCTGGTTATGATCATGTATTTTTTTTAACAATATAATTCCTACAAACATTTAAGGAGGACCAGAGAAATGCAGGATTTTATTTTACTCACTCTTAAAATTTTCCAGTTTCTTTGAGCCTTGGTTTTCAAATGCTGTTTGTTTGACCAAGGTGTGTTCAGGAATGGGCGGAGTTATATTGTGGTCATGTGACATTCAGCAAACCATGTGACTTCTGATGATTCCTGTCTTGCCTCAAGATCAACATCTAGGCATTTTGCTTTAGTGCTCTGGGGATTAACATTTGATGACCATCAACATTTCATACTTTCTCTTACTATTTCTAATAATGCTCCCAAAAAATTCCAGTTAATTAATTTCCCTCACGCTGAGTTACGTTGTTTACGCTTATCACTTCCTGTTAAAGTGATTTGACTTCTTATTTGTCATTTACTTTATTAACTTTCAGTTTCCTTAAGGCTTCCTGTTTACTTCATCTTGTTTTATTTTATACATTAGTTTCTACAATAAAACTCCCTGGGCCACATTATAATTGTATAAAACATAATATCTTTACTGGACAGTTATTCAGTCAATGGGAAGGCGTTTTACTTATAATTAGATGTTATGTTTCACTTGATGCCTCGCGACAGGCAAAACAACTTACTATATAATTTAGGTTAAAACAAGGCTGACAGGGTGCTTACGCGTATTAAAACAATGACGTGATGTCTACTGTACGTGTTAAATCTTGATGTTTAGAATGATTTATCAGAATAAACTTCAGTGTAGATTTATATGAGCATGCCACATTGTGATATCGTAAATGAGATGCTCTGGCCTCTGGACACGGAATCAAACCCATCACCTTAGCACAGATTGTTATTATTATTACCTGTATGCAGAGAGAGAGAGAGAGACTCACACAAGGTGGCCAGTCTGATGTTAGAGAACAGATTGTTCATCTACAAGCTCAGCGTCTCATTTCTCTTTCATTTTCATAAAACCCTATATCATGCGGCGCTGAGATGTTTCTGCTCAACACACACAGCCTTTTCACCTTTTGCGCTGTGATTGCTTCTGATTCTTCTCAATTCTGATTGGTCAGAAGTTGTCGATTTGTTTTTTTTCTCGCTATGACAGTAAAGCAGCTACAAATTACAGGTTTCGTTGTGATACGTTATCGTTCCTATAGTAACGGCGTGTACACAGAGACGTGTCTGATGGATGCTGGACATATTCAAAGCCTAATAATAAAGAACTCATCATCAGGGTGTAACTTTTAACTGGTTTCTTTAACATGACAAGCTGCATTTTGAAGTCTTATTGATTGGAAAAGAGAGAGAGAGAGAGAGAGAGAGAGAGAGAGAGAGAGAAAATGACAGATGGTTTTGTGACATTAAATGTCGGTATAATGTGCAACATGGTGGTTATAACTAAATGGCTCTGGTATATAATTATGGTAAGCACCAAAAGTTGTTTATAGACCTTATTTATTTACTCCATACACATATGTATTATTATTATTATTATTATTATTATTATTAATAGCACCACCATGGCACATACTCTACAATTGTTTAAAAGTCAGTTTAAACTGTAAAATAAATAAATAAATGAATGAATGAATGACCTAAAAGTGTGATTTTAAACAACAGTTACAGCTTTTATATACATATATACATTTTGTAACTCTAAGCTAATTCYGTTTAGCAAGCTGAGTATTGTGAGGGCGCCGCGGTGGCTTAACGGTGAGCATCGTCGCCTTACACCTCCAGGGTCCGGGTTCAATTCCCGCCTTGGGGTCTGTGTGGATGGAGTTTCTCCCCATGCTTAGTGGGTTTCCTCCCACAATCCAAAGACAAGCAGATCAGGCTAATTGGTGTTCCCAAATTGCCCCCTAGTATGTGTGACTGCGATGGATTTCATTCGTCCAGGGTGTACCCCGCCTCATGCCCTGGACCCCATGTGACCCTGCATACAGGATGAAGAGGTATTGACAATGGGTGAGTGAGTGATCTGCATGCCTCCTCGTGGTCCCATGGTACGCATTCAGTGATCTCATTGAAGTAACTGGAGCTCGAGTCCTGCTCAGGCCATCAGTGTGGCGTTAACGCTGTTTTTAAGTCGTTTTTGCAACATTGTTGTTACATCATTACGCTTTTGCAACATTGTGTACCGTCATTATTTTCTCAAAGTCATTCTAACTTTTAAAATCAGCCTGATGCCACCACGGTCCGAACATCCATGACACTGTTAAATTAACACAACATTCTGATAACTTACATTCCTGCTGGCTCTAGTTTAACTGTCTGGCGTCTGAAACGTGTTTTTGTCTTGTTTCGTTTTGTGTGGTATTTACAGTAAGTTTCACTTTTTCAGTCCGTGTTAGCTTCCCCCACCACCAGGTTGCCACTGCTGAACCATTGTGCGATGCCTCAACCCTCAACTGCTCTGATGTACAATGTGATAAAAATGTAAGAAGGTCTGCCAAATGTCAATTGTCTAGTTTTGTTTCTGGGTCACTTAGCTTTCCCGATTAACTCCTATTTACGTTCCTAGCCCTGGTTTCTGTTGTGTTTCATTACAAAATAATGATTATGTAAAAGAAGCCTCGGCATACATCCTCATCTTCATTAAATCCTGACAAGTATTTCCTTCATAGACTGTAAATGGCTAAAGCCAAACTGACATGACATTAATATGCAGGAACCAGACGGTCAGCTGTCTAGACAGTTTAACAAATCATTATCCTTATGACAGACAACTAACCTTATGATAACGCTTCACCAAATAATAATAATAATAATAATAATAATAATAATAATAATAATAATCCATCTCATCATGGACCTGCCATGGCTTCTCTGTAGGCTCGACATCATTGAACATTCTTTTCTTCTGACGCACTAATGCATGATAATAATACAGTATATACATAAACATATTTTTAGTAACGTGTTGAGCCACCAGACGTGCGTCAGTGCTTCTTGGAACCGATTCTACACTTCTCTCAGAACCATCATCAGAACAGCAATCCCCTCGTGAGTTGATGTTCTGATGATGGTGGTGTAGAGCACAGTCTAAGATGGCAGACTTACTGAGGTGAAGCCTAATGAGTGTGAAGGATGTAAACCATTTCTCATTCCCTTGCAGTGAGCCTTCTGTGCATATGAGGGCGGAGTGACATGGAGGAGACCACGCCCACTGGGACCACTAGGATCAGTCTGAAGAACGAATGCTGATCTACAGTGATGCTCTTGTTTAAAAGTGTACAAACCGTATGGAGACACGCCATGGTAGTGAAATAAATAAATGCACCCCCCTCCTCCTAACACACACTGCATCACTGATTTTTCTTTCACTTGTTTTTCATCCATCTGTAGGTTGTATAAGTGAAATAAAAGAACAGTTCATAGTTGCTGAATTTGGCTAATGGCGCATCAGMGGTTCCTTGTCAAGTCCTGAAATCTCAGTCAGAAAAATCCTTGACCACCGAGTGATCACTGCCCTCTATAGCTTCAAGGACAGAAAGCAGGACACAATACACTCTAAAGACAAGCACTGATCCAGACTGGAGCTCCAGAATGATGACAACTCACACTGGGGCTAATATTTTATTTCAGAAACACAATTACAGTGATTATCACAGCAAAGACTAAAGAGAAAATGACTGGTGTTCGTTTCTTCCCAGTACATAAACCTAGTCAAAAATTTTGAAGAAGAAACATCACAAAATAGCTTTTTTTTTTTTATTCTAGGTCTATACTCTGTGGTATACTCTACTGTTCAAGTGTCAAGTGGACAGAACCGCGATCAGCTCTAGAGTCTGACTTGATTAAATCAAATAAAGTGCTGAAAAGAATGAGTAGAAGAGGCTCAATGACATGGACCAGCATGAACCATTTAACGTCTGAAGTGGACAGTTCCAGTTTATCCAAAAACTCTGAAAAAGCTTTTCATTCCTAGTCCTCAGGCTGCTCATTTAATTTCATCTTTATCCAAATATTATAACAATGCGAAGGCATAAAGAAAACTCAGCCTTGATAGCAGCAATAAATCACCGACCAATTTCCTACAGGAGTCTCAACTCAACTGGGAAACGTTTATGGAACATTAATCCAGGATCGGTGGGAAAAAAAATGGCGTGAGCGTGAAGGCGTGAGCATGAATATCACTGAATCATGGATCGGTGGATCAATACCTGTAGACTTATGTCTGAGGATAATGATGCTGACATTGAATTTCCGCACGTTTAGCATCGTTTTAGGGCTCATGAGTGACATTTTCATCCCGTTTTGATGACATCCTTGGACAATCTGACTGATTCAGATTGATAGCTGGCGGAAAACTGCTGAACTGTCTCCTTTGAACGATTCCAGGAGCAAACCCAGGAGCACATGTTAGAATTTAGGGGCAAGGACAACACCAAGTTCTGACGCATCCGCGGATTTATACGGAAGTTACAGTGTGTGTGTGTGTGTGTGTGTGTGTGTGTGTGTGTGTGTGTGTGTGTGATGAGCTCATGGAACATGGTTGTGTGAGAGATAAATCCCATTCACCAGTACTCATCAATGGTGCAAAATAAATGGGAAATGCCACAAATGGTGCATCTTACTGGTTTATTAGTACAAACTGAAATGTCAGAGACAGGTCGTCTTTCTCTGCACATTGTGGACATCAACAAGAGCAAGTATTAAATTCAATTTAACCAAATTCAATTCAATTCATGTTGTTCATAAACCAACTAGAAGTTAACAGTTAGCACTTGTTTATTTATTTGTTTATTCTTTAGTTTATTGATTTATTTAACTTACTTTAGAATTTACTTTAAGTACCGACTTCTGTGTGACCAGATGTTAGACAGTGCCTGTAATATAAGGTTTGTGTGTGTGTGTGTGTGTGTGTGT
>QMIH01000462.1:350689-374637 GCA_003987875.1 Clarias batrachus | reverse complement strand
TGTGTGTGTGTGTGTGTGTGTGTATATCTCATCTCAAACTACCTTTGGGAGACTCTTTCAAGGTTCTATGTAATGCTGCCCTACAGACAGGATTCCAAACCTAAACCTTTTACATTTATGGCATTTTGCAGAAGCCTTTATCCAGAGCGACTTACATTTTATCTCATTGTACATTTGAGCAGTTGAGGGTTCAGGACTTTGCTCAAGGGCCCAACAGTGGCAGCTTGGTGCTGCTGGGGTTTGAACCCGGGACCTTCTGATCAGTAGTTCAAAACCTTTAAACTTTGAAAGTGAAATATTGCACTTGTCTTAGGAATATGTGGATCAATTCTTAGAAATGTTATATGATTATGATTATTATGATAGTTATTATTATTATTATTATTATTATTATTATTATTATTCAGGTATGGTATTAAAAATTAAAGTTTGTCTCTGTAAATTTTTATCACATATATTTGATGCTATAATACAATAATTTTAGTCACCTTGTTTCATCTTTATGAAATCTTTCATGCATGATGGAAACCGACCAATCACAGGGTCAGGATAAGTAAGGGTGGAGGAACAGGGGGTGTGGCTCTGGCAAAGTTGATTTTAAATAGAGGTGTAGTGGGGAATAACTGTGACAAAGCAAACGTCAATCAATCAATCGATCAATCAATCAAGCAAGCAATGCATCAATGAATAAATCAATAATAATAATAATAATAATAATAATAATAATAATAATAATAATAAGATTCCTTGGAAAAGAAAAATGATCCTTTTCAAAACGTCCGATTTCTCTTGCAATCTCTCCCCAAAAAAATTAAAAGGAGGAGGAGTCCCTCCCTAGGGGCGTGTGTGTGTGTGTGTGTGTGTGTCGGCAGCCAGAGGTCTGTGTGCGCATCAGTGCCACCGGAGGCGCTTCATAAACCCTTCATAGAGGAGGCGCAAAACCGGAACAAGTCCAGATCCGGTTAAAAGGATGCGCTCGTTACTCTTGTTCAGTGCGCACTTGGCTCGCCATCAGACTTGGGAGCTATTAAGAGTTATTTCGGTTACTGCAGGTTAGAGCAGTGTGTGTGTGTGCGTGTGTGTGTGTGTGTGTGAGTGAGAGAGAGAGATGGGACAGTATCTTGTTTTAAGACTCCAACACTGCGCGTCTAGGACTGTGACAAAATACCCGCTATAAAGTCTATAACCAAGAGGAAGTAGTACATAAACAAAGCATAAAAAAAGAAAAGAAATCAAACCGCTGCACTTGGTCGGCTTTTTAGGAAGAGGTAACCTCTCTCTCTCTCTCTCTCTCTCTCTCTCTCTCTCTCAGCAGCCTGTCTCCGACAAATAAAACCCGTAAGTTGGACAGAGATGAGCTGGTGGTGGTAGTGATGATGATGATGATGATGATGATGATGATGATGAGAAGCTCGCCTCATAGGGCTCCGATAAGCTTTCTGATATTTGGTTTCTTCCTTTGATCAATGCGGTTGCGTAACGGATCGAGGATGATCAGGATAAAAGCATACGGAGCGTCAGCAAGAGAAAAAGTGCGTAAACCTTGTGCGCAATTTTTTCTTCTTCTAATATTTCTGGTAAGTACCAAACTGAGTGCTGTCCATAGTCCATCCTAGATAGAAATAAATAAATAAATAAATAAAAATCCCCCCCAAAAATCCCATCTAATCTAAAGTGATTCCAGGAGCAGTCGAGTCCCGTGAACGCTCGGACCATCAGACCCGCCTCAAACCATTTTATTATGATTATTATTATTATTATTTTTATTATTATTATTATTATTTCACGCGCATTTGAACTTTTTTTTTTTTTTTTGATTCTAGGAAATTCAATCCTCTATCCAAACCACCCGGCGCGCTGCGTAAACTTACCTGTTGTACAAACGATGAGATTGGCTTGAAGAACAATCAGGATCTCCCAGATTAAATCCATGTTTGATTTGCTTCCTTCATTCCAGGGACATGGTGTTCTCCAGAAACAGGGCAGATCAGACGCAGATCAGACGAGTCCAGCCAGTGTCTTTCCCGCTGCACACCTTCCACAAGGTAACATCACACACAACGCGCGCGCACACTCACTCACTCACTCACTCACACGCACACAAACGCGCGCACACTCTCCGACACTCGCGCGCGCGTACACACGCGCGCACAAACGCTAAAAAAGAAAGAAAGAAAGAAAAAAAAAACAGACAGACAGACGCAGTAGAGCGCGAGAGAAAAAGAAATAGAGAGAGAAGGAGATGCGCGCGCTTATCTCGGAGACAACGAGAAACGCACTCAGAGTGAGAGAGTGTGTGTGTGAGAGAGAGAGAGAAGGAAAAAAAAATCCACTAAAATCCTCGGACTTGGCGTTTCTCCGCGAGCTCCAGACTGTAAAAAACAAAAACAAAAACAAAAAAAACACGCAGGGCTTTCACCAAAAGGCGCGCGCTTTAGTTTCCCGGAGAGGCTCTGGGACGCGGCGCGGACATGATGGAGACGTCCTGATCCTGCGGAGAGTGTCTGAGAGAGTCAGAGAGTGAGAGAGAGAGAGAGAGATGGGTGGGAGAGACTGGAGGAGTGCGCGCGCTCGCGTGTGTGTGTGTGTGAGAGAGAGAGAGAGAGAGAGAGAGAGAGAGAGCGCGAGCGTTAAACTGTCTCAGAAAAGAGAGAGAGAGAGAGAGAGAGAGAGGTGCCGCAGTAGTTTTAACTCACCCTAGTAGTCAGTAAGAGCCTATTGGATCTCTGGGTGTGTGGGTGGGGGAGCTTCGTGCCCTCCCTTTCAGGATGCCAGGCTGCTCTGGAAAGACACACACACACACACACACACACATACACACACACACACACACACACACACACACACATACACACACACTCTCTCAAACTCAGTAGCAGACCCTCCCAAAAATCACAAAGCACCTCAGCTCTACAGCATGTGGACCGTGGACCTCGCCATGCTCCCCTCCAATGGGACAGAGCGCACTCCAAAGACAGAAAAGAAAAAGTATTCCTCAAGGGTACGTACGGTTTGTACCTGAAAATCAGGGGCGGATCTACTGGGGTGGCATGGGGTGGCAATTGCCACCCTAAGAAAAAGCCTTGCCACCCCATTTGCCACCCCAGCACTAGTGTCTTAGAGTTCTAAAAATAAAAGTTTTTTTTATTTATCTGACGTTCCAATCCACATATCAGGTTCAAGTCAATCACACATCAGCCTTTGTTTCATTTTTATAGGACAATGTAAAAATGTGCACCCTAGCGTATACACCGAATAAGAATAGCGCTCCTTGAATCCACAAAAATCATGCAAGTATGCTTGCTTCACTGTTGCCACCCTTCATAATTTTACCCATGAATAATTCTCTAGATCCGCCCCTGCTGAAAATGTTAGTACAGGAGGCCCCCKACAAATGAACATTTCAAAAACAAAGAAAATAGAGATGTTTGATCGCAAAAGTTACGGTAGATCACATGTCCGGCGTACATCGTCACATGCATGTGACACGTCCTCTGTCCCAATTGGTTGTGATGTAGTGGATAGTGCTGTGTAGAGTAGAGTGGTGCAGTACCAGTACAAGCCCAGGATATCCGGAAGCAAAAGTACAGTAAAAGCAGCGGCGATGAAGCTGGTACTGCTAAGAAGCTCCAAGCAGTAACGATGAGACGAAGGTGAAAATAATGGAATGGAGAATGGAGCGAAGTGAAAAGACGGCAGACGTCGCTTGTTCTTTCAACGTGAATCGTTCGACCATCGACCATTCTAAACAACAAGGGCAAGATCGTGCGACGGAACTGGTGTTCGAATGATGTCGCCAATAATATCAAAGAAGCATGGAAAAGTGATAAAGGAGACAGAGAAATGTCTCAGTCTGTTGRATTGTACTGTATTACTCAGTGTATAGCYAATTGTGTTAGTATCCTATTGTCGTACCTAGACAATGTTTGTTGGACTTACGAACGGGCTCTCGGAAAGAAACTCATTCATACTGTACTGTACTGTACGTAGGGGACTTATGCATGTGTATGACGCAAATGTTTGTATCCCGTATTGATCCATAAGATCAAAAGAAATTGCCAAACATTTAAGAGTAGTAGGAAGAATTACTACTACAGTTTAATACCCTTTTTTTCTAGAATGGAAATGGTGATGATCACAAATACTGTAGCTACCCACCAGAGCTATATCTAGAATCAATAAGCTTGATTCTTGTGTTGACCAGGCTGAAGCACGCATTAAACGTTCTGCCTACAACTATTTCCCTTTCAGAAAGGATAAGGCTATATGTTAAGAAAATTAAACCCTTCACTGAAGCTAAGGAATCTTTATCTGAAAATAAATAAATAAATAAATAAATAAATAAATAAAATGAATACACCATCTGTTAAAGTAGTAGTAAGAGAGCAGTTTTCAGAACCGTAATGTAATTCTGTCTGAGAAAATGAAAGTGTACTAAACTCTATATATACTATATCACTTTATAGGTCACATAAATAAATGAAATTGCTATTTTTCAATTATTTCTCTCGTCTGACAATTTGGCGCAGAAAAAACTTTTTTTTTTTTTTACGGAAAAGCACCACTGTTAAACAATCATGGTTTGAAAGTGTTCTCAGCGGTACCAGAAAGGGTTTTCCGATAACTATCACCTTTATTTTCCTGTGAGTGTCGACCTGTTATTATTTTCAAATGACTTAAGGTAAATAAATGAATTGTAATTATCATTTAAAGTACACTGTACACAGATCAGCCTTAACACTATGACCACCCACCTAAGATTAAGTAGACCCACCTTTTGCCACATGGGAACCAGCGTTAACCAGAGTATAGCTGTTCAATGTGTACCTGTTTTGGCTGCAGGTATGCAGGTATCAGGTTATGGCTTTCCATAGTGTCCTAGCTAATTGGTGTATACATCATGTAAACGATGCATACTAAAGATACAAAAAAAGGTGTACCTTTGATAGCACCAGTCTAGTCTCTATAATGTACAGTAACCTTATTTTTTTAGAGATGGGCCAGGCCCTGTGAAAAATGTATACATTAGACCCTTTGCATCAACCCATTGACTTTACCACTCGTATCAACTATCACACTGAGAACCATTACAAATAATTGGATTGCCCACCTGAGGGAAACCCTAAAGGTGCTACTGTACATAGAAACCTTCACTCGAATGCTTTCCTTTCAGTCAAGAGTAAAGATTTTCTAGAAAGGTTAAACAACTTTTAGGATGCTAAGAGGCTTTACTTTTCCAGAAAATCCATTCATTTCCTCCCCTAATTCAGTTAAAGCAGTAGAGAGGTAGCAGGTGTCAGGAACTCAGTGCCCAAGTGACTGTAATCACCAGTAATTCTACTGTAAAACATTTTAGAAATAGTAATTTGTTATAGTTTTTAAAAATGATTTGACAGCTGAATAAGTTGACCCCTGTCATTTTGTAATATTTGACACACAATCTGTTCTGGCACATACTGTAGGCGGCGGAATGAACTTCCTCTAGATGTCCGTACAGCGGAATCTTTGACAATCTTTAAACGGCGACTCAAGACGTATCTGTTTCTCCAATATTTCTACTAATTAGCCACCACTCCTAGAAAAATAAATAAATAAATAAATAAATAAATAAATAAATAAATAAATAAATAAACTTCCCAATTGTGTTTCACTGATGGCACTTAGTTAGTAACCCAGTGCAAGTAGATAAATCCAATGAGGGAAACTTCAAAGCACCTTTTGTAAGTCACTCTGGATAGGTGCGTCTGCCAAATGCCCAAATATAAACGTAAATATAAACATAAGTCACAGAAGGGTGGCATAAATATCTCCATTATTCCGATTGTGTAACTCGCATTGATGCACGGACTGTCTGAATCTCTTTGAAGTAAAAAATGAACACCAGCTACTGTACGCGCACTTGAACTTGGCCCAGCGTAACCCACAGCACTGAATTAACCAGTTCACGTCGTGCCTGACGTGACAGGGTTCACTATGCAGCAGTGCAGGGACCTTGAGAGGATTTCTGCAACGATTCAGGGAGGTCACAGCTTAGCCTTGCCCCAAGTTGGTCGTGCATGTTCTGGATAAATCAATCATAAGCAGGCCAAGTCTAATCTCCCTTGATGCATCAAAATAGTGCCGTTCTTTTTTTTTTTTTTTCTTTTTTTTTTTTGGACGTCCCTGTGCGCCCCTGTCCACAATACCTCCGTCCTCCTCGACCACATTACAGTGCTTGGTCTCACAGTGAACTCATTGCTAGCCACTTAATATTATGCTTGATAATCAGATGCAGCCTGGCTACCGTTTGAGAAAAGGGTGTCTTTTGAGGATGCTGGGACTGATGAATGATCCGCTCAGTCTTGCTGGAATTTTAGGATTACTAAAATGATCAGTCCATGATGAGACCCCCTACACAGTGTTCCTGGCAAACTGGTAATACCCAGTTTCCTAATAGAAGTGATACTTCTCTAATACTGTCCTGGACGTTTTAGTGTTTTTTTTCGTCCCTGCTCTATCACACACACCTCAGTTCAGAAAAGGCCAGCAATTAGTTGATTAGTTAAATCAGGTGTGCCGAGAGCTGAGAAATCATTAAACTGTGCAGGGCAGGGGGTCCTCCAGGACCAGGGTTGAGAACCACTGCTTTAATAGAGGGTGATAATCACCACAGATGCCTACCGTACAGACTGTGAAGTGGTGTCATGCCACAGGTGTACGAGGCATTTGGACCCCCGAGTTAAGGTCAGAACACATCAGCCAGCAGAAATTATGCACAGTCGGCTCAGACAATATCATGAGAGTGATGCCAACATCTAGTAAAGCAGAAAGTCAAGCAGTCTTGCTAAACGCCTGCTCAGGTGGACATACGCATGGCTGGTTTCATTGAAAGTGACTAATTCTCCGGTGCCGTACATCTGTGTGCTGATCACACCGCCGAGATGAAAGGCAGAGAGGTGACTACGAAGAACACTCTGAGGTTGACATCCTCAGTGTTGGAAAAATAAAGAATGGTTCTACCCATATACCTTGTTTTCGTTCGTTCTTGAAAGGATTTGTCGTAAACACATACAGTAAATAGCATCCATCAGAGAGCACCACAGTACCACTGATGGAGTACCTTTAGTCCTAGTTCACAAGCAGCCAACATGGGACGTCCCCCTGGAATAGAGTCCATTAAGTAGTCCATAACTCCTTGTAGGATGCCGAATTGAAATGCCAGCCATGCACTTTATCCAGATACACCTCCACAAGGCTATTAATTAATCATTCCTCCCAGGAGCCGCAGTGAGGAGGTCATCAGTAGTCATCTTTCAGGAAAATCCCAAACAAGTCTTTATCCCCCCGAAATTGGTCAGGCATCTCAAACCCCGTTTCGTTTAAAAGGAGTGAAATAGAAAGCCYTGTCATTTTGAAAGCTGTGTTGTCTTAAATCAGTGGGAAGATGGCTTTATGATGGCAGCACGGATTTCTTTTAAGTATTGCAGCGTTTCGCATGCATGCACATAAGAAAGCATCCAGACCCCTGGTGGTGATCCGAGGATTCATGGAACCACACTTACTTGCGTAACTGGTTGGATTTTGCAATAGCATGAGGAGGAAGAGTGAATATTCAGTTAAGATTAGGAATATTCAAATATTTGTGCATTTAAATACATGGATAAAACATGTTTTTATTTATATACAGTATTCTTCAAAGGATGGATTCATGTACTGAGTGTATTCCAAAAAAAACAAAAAACATCTACAGTGTCTTTAATACCACTATACACACTATGTCTAGGTAAGAATAATCTAAATGTCAGACTCATTGTCGGCTTTTCAGGAAATCGAACTTTTAGAGTAAATCTTGGGAGCAATTGTGGCAGAGTTGAACTTGCATTGTAGAACAGGGCACTGCTTATAAAATTCAGAAAAAGAAATACCTTTACAGTATATCTGCTATCTGCTGCAGGCATATACAACTCAATGCACCTGAATGCCTGAAAGGCCAGAACCTCGATTCTTTTTATTATTATTATTATTATTATTATTATTATTATATTACTGTCTGATTTCTTAGGGTTTTCTTGTCTCCTGAACTGAACAGAATCCTATTGTTTCAGGAACTTTAGTCCCTCTTAGGGATTGTAAATAAAAGACCACATCTACTGTATCTGTGATGATCATGATTAAAGATCATTGCTTTAATCCTAGTTTGTTGTGAACATTTTCCTAGTTGCAGGGCAGATATGAGCGAGAGACATGTCTTTCCTCCTACAGTGGCCCAAAGATTTACGAACGGAATTCTCTGTCCGTGCCTAGAGTACAAACATGACATCTGGTACACTTTCCTGTTTGAAGAGAAACTGAGCAAAGCTATGCAGTGTTAAAGCAGGTCATGCAATAAAAGTTGTCGTTTGTTTTTCTTTCTTTCTTTTTTKTTTGCTTGAAGAAGTGGATAAAAAGCTTTTTTTGTGCTTTGGAGAAGAAATATTATTGACACAAAAAACAAATGGACATGCAGGAAACAGACAAATATGCTATTTACTTTCCTGAGATTTAAATACACATGATTTACTACAGAATCATTATTACCATGATCGTAGAAAACTAATATTCAGCATACAGTATAATTGGTGCATTAGAAGTTATTTCATTTATGTAGATAAGACAAACAGGACATTTTTGATGAAAGTGTTTCTACAGTAGGTCTGTTTAAGGTGTAGCTTTCTCACCTGTCAACCAACAACTAACTGAGCCGTTGCTGCTTAATGTCATCTTTTTATGAATAATTTGGAAGCATTATGGGGAATAAGCCCACTGCTTGTCCTGCAGAAATACTAAGTGTCCAAACAGTGGTCTCGACACTTCCTTCTGTACATCTCTCGCCATAGCATTGCCAGCAACAGCAGCAAAAAAACAACACATGCCAGCCATCTGGCTCATTTTTTTTCACCTTCTTGCCCTGATCATATTCTGTACATATGTTTGCCAACCTTTAGAGCAGATTGAGATACGCTCTCAATCTCAAACTACTAAGGCATTCAGTTGTTGCCTCTATACTAATGGATTATCTAACAAATAAATTTCATGTTGACGATGCACGATTGGTGCTGATGAGTGGTTTCCATATTGAGAAATTCAGGTCATTTAATTTAACCAATGTGAATTGCTAAGATAAAGAATTGCAATACCTAATAAATTGTGCAATTGTATTGTGACCACAGTCTAATAAACTGTTAATTATGTCATTTTCTTTTTATCCTTTAACTTCTCACCTTTGGTGACCATCCATCCATTCATCTAGGAACCTCTGCAGTCCAACTTGGGATCATGGGGGCCAATGGTGACCGTTGCATTTATTTTTATTATTCTGACCGTGGTAGGACACACTATGGGCAATTTGAGAATGCCAGTTAGTCTTTGGACTGTTGGAGGAAACTGGAGCACTCAGAGGAAACCAACCAAGCATGGGGTGAACATGCAAACTCCATGCACATAGACACTGAGGAAGGTATCAAACCCTGACCCTGGAGATGCAAGGCGAAAGAAAATAAGGTCAAATGATCATTAATTAATAGGATTGTTCTGATACAACTCTATGAAAAGTAGGTGGAATCTTTGTAAGGTGTCCAAAATAGATCAACTGGCCCTTCGTAAACTAGGTACAGTAAGTCTCTCTATATTCCTGATTATGTTGACCCAGCCATGGATCTACAGTAGGAATGGCAGGTGAGACATGGAGACATTTTTTAGGCTCACATCAGGTGATGGACCGTCTTGGATAAACTAGTCTCATTCATCTTTTTCCTGTACTTAAAATAATATTTTTTTTGTTTGTATTGATTAAAGCCTGCAAGGTTTAAATGCCCAAATGTGATACTTTTCTTTCCTTTATACTAAGCTCCATTAAGTTTCATTCTCCTCCTCTGCGGTTTCAATGCTTTAAGCTACACATTGTCACTGATGAATGACCTAGAAAGTGTAAAGAATGGTAGAAAGATTCCACCCAGGATGTTAGATATACTGTACCAGACACCAAGTTTAAAGGGTTTAGGCTTCACTGAAGTTACTGAAGACTGAAAAGGTTGAGTTCAAATCTCAGGACTACCCTTGAGCAAAGTTCTCAACCCTGAAACTCTCTGCTCTCTCTCTCTTTCTCTCATGTGTGTGTATTTGTGTGTGTGTTTGTGTGTGTGTGTGTGTGTGTGTGTGTGTGTGTGTGTGTGGAGACTGGGTACTAGATAAAAGTGCCTGCCAAATGAAATCATATGATAAACGTTCACATGTCTCCAGGAAAATCCGTGGCTCTGACAGACTGCAAAACAGCATTTTTTTTCAACTTGAAATGAACATTGAAATGAACCATCGCAAATGAGAAGCGACAATGACACGGGTAAGTTTAACTAACTTAAGGTTAACGCAGGCTCATGAAGCGTCTCTGACTCTTAACACGGCCCTGGCGTTTAACGCCGCAGTCTGGTTCTATCTGCTGAGATGTTGCTGACGGACTGCACTAATGACAATCACGGCTGCGTAAACAAGAATGACCGGATCTCTAATGGGAAAATCAAAACATATTAGCCTCGCTAGACGATTTAGATTCAGCTTCAGGAAGCAAATTGGCATAGAGCAGCAGCAAGTGAAAGGGAAATCTGAGAAATGCAGTAAATAGAGTGATGTCAGCATGCTCATTTAATGTCTGCTTTGGAAGGGTGGGTGGCATGGTGGCTGAGTGGTTAGCAATGCTGCCTCCTGTCTGTGTGTGTGGAGTTTACGTGTTCTTCCCATGCTTGTTGGATGGCCTCTGGCTGCTCTGGTTTTCTCCCACAGCGCAAAGACATGCAGAGTAGGCTGATTAGGCTACACCAATGCACTTATCCCAGTGATTCACTAGTGCTTGGACACCATCAAGGTAGAAAGTCTTCTCAGTACAGCAGAACCATGAGTCTGAAACGCTGGCCTCCCAGGAACTCCTTTAATCACTCCTTTCTTCAATGGATAAAATGGACTGGCTTGATCACCGAAAACATGTTCTGTTTTTGCAGGACAATACATGACTTCATACTGTCCACCATACCACTTGCACATTACAGGAACTCGGCTCGGAGTTCTTGTTACATCTCCCGTACAGTCCTGAACTCGCTCCAGGCCATTTCCACATGTTTTTGGGCATTTCCTGATTTCCTGGCAGGTTCTCTGGGAGAGGCTGCGCTCTCAAAGTCCCGGCTTGACTTGAACGTTAATCATATAAGGGTGATTTCAGGATTAGGTTGCAGTTGCATTATTGAATATGTATGTAAAGTAAATATATTGTAGAGGACATTTTAACCAACATACAGTATACTGTATGCCCGCTTTTATAAATAATTGATCTAAATATACTATATTATGACTGAAATACTTGCATTAATAATGCATAATAATGCATTAATTTATAGTACATGCTTAAGAGGCAATATTTTTTTACAGTACAGTGGAACCTTGGATTGCGAGTAACTCGGTTTACGAGTGTTCCGCAAGACGAGCAAAGATTTTTAATAAATTTTGACGTGAAAAACGAGCATGTCGTGATTTACGAGTACCAAGTATCATGTATCATACATGCGCCTTATTTTGACACCGAGCGTCACGTGATCACAACTGAGCCAATGATTTTTCTCTCTGTTGCGCAGCGGAATTATGGGTAATCAGTGTTTCCGTTGTGTGTGTTTGTTGTGAAACTTAAAAAGTGAGGTAGGGGGAGGGAGGAGGAGTTTTACTGTTTAAGATGAGGCGAGGGAAGGGGCTAATTCCACACACTCACACACACACACACACACACATACAAATACACGGCGCCTGCACGCACAAACGGAAACACTTATCTGTCGGGATTTATTTTTACTTTTTTTAAAGGTAAAGTGCATGTTAATTTGTTTTATTTTTACTTTATATATTGTATTAATTATTTTTATGTATTTATTGTTTGGGTTGTAGAACGAATAATTTGACTTTTCATGATTTCTTATGGGAAAATCCGATTTGGTTTACGAGTGTTTTGGAATACGATCCCTTCCGGAACGAATTATGCTCGTAATCCAAGGTTCCACTGTATATCCAAAGCCCCATGCTGTTCACCTAACACTGTTAAAGTTTGAAGCAACATGTTGAACAGGAAGTTGCATTATTCGTTATTTTCTGAAGAACTTCTGAGGAAGAAAAGTCTGTCATTCTATTTTCTTCCTTAGTTATATTTTTTTATTTCCGTATTGGGATTATGATTGAAGGTCACGGATTCTTACAGAGAAGCATTTATAGTAAATCATGAGAATCACATCATGCCTTAAACAATACGCATGACATCATTCCTTTGGCATGTACACTACATAAACACTTTCTATCTATTTCCTAGTTCATTGTAAAAAAAAATATATTTAACTGTTTTACTCATTTAAAGTGACCTTAGTAAAAAATGGTAAGTCAACACTTGTTTATTGTTAATTTAACGTTTGCACAAACGTTAAGTATGCGAATAATTACTCTGATGCAGTACAAAGCACTGCTCGGTTTTTCATTAATACTTTGCCTCACTGGACCCGAGTGCTTATGGATCGCTCACTCTTGGTTCCGCATCTCCCCTGATATACGCTAATGAGCTGTGTTTGTAGTTTATTCGTGAGAGTTGCAAGTGAAAAAATATGCATCCTGGCTGTAAATCATAAAATCATTCAGCTCTGATCTTATTATCCCTCTAATAATAGTGAAAAGCATGTTGTGTTTGTTTGAAACATCTCTCCTGGGTTTACACTTATTAAAAGAAATTTATAAAATAACGAAAGCCATTTCTTTCCTCTGATGGGAGACTAAGTGCAGGTTGAAACAAGATTGATATTCTCCGCTGCACACCTGAACACACTTAAACACTACGGCTCTAGACTAATAGTTCACCTTCAGTGACAGGAGAATATCGTCAGGTCCGTGCTGTATGTTCTCTCTGCCTGGGTTGAGCCATGGATGAACGTTGATCAAAAACAAACGAGCACTTTTCTATCAATCAAGAAATTACGGTGTGTTTAAAAATACCCGCTGCGCCTAATGCCCATCAGATTAACAGGACTAATGAGAATTGTTTCATCCCTGCGAACGCCTCATTTGTTTTATGTGGATTTTTTAAAGCTCCTCTTCAGCAACTGAAGCGAGAGCATGTGGTTACTCAATTACACGGCTGACTAACGATCTTTTTTTTTTTTTTTATTATTATCCTTTATCGCCATGGCCATTTGTCCTGGTTAATATCCTCTCTACCTTTGATAAGTTAGAAATTTTAAAGTGTGTCCTATAAGGATTCTGATTATTACACCGTATCAATGTGTGTGTTATATATCGAAGTAATTTGCCTGCTCTTAACTTGGAAATCATTCACATCACAGGAAAGACACGTGTGAGCCAGAGGCAACTGAATGGACACGCATCGTCGTTTTWGGACTTTCAATCATCAAAGCTTAATCTGTAACATTTATGTTCACATCAGGCAGTCTCATGTCGAAACCTGATGATCATAAACAAACAACTAGGAGAAGAGGAAACCTTTAGAGTACTGTAGGTTTACAATACGAGGTAAGATCTTATACAGCAATCATTACTTTAGTCCTGTTTGAAACTGTTATGTCAGCCATTTCTTTTTTAAAACATTTTGATATAATATGCTGAATTTTACCTTCCGTATAATGCAGCACTATACAGAGTGTGCAAAAGTCTTAACCCCCTCATTTTATTTATTTACTTATTTATTTTTTGCTTCCAAAAGCCAGACTTTCTTCTATACTTAATATAGTCATGAGGAATAGTTGTCTCATATTCTTGGCAAGTTTTTGCCTTTTATTTTCTGTCCAGTTTCTGCACTTGAGTTTCAGTTTTTGTATTTTTGGTTAAGCTACACAGTGACTTATGAATCATTTAAGTATAAAAGATCTAACATGAACCAGTGAGAAACAGGTGTAGAAGATGACAGATGATCTGTACACACATATACAGTATAACAGTTAAAAGTTTGAACATCCCTTATAATTCCATGGTCTTTATTGATTTAAWTTTTTTTTTACACTGTAAAACAAATTCCTGAGCAACTGACCTTCATGTTGTGAAATAAAAACATTGTTGTTGGTGGTGGTGCTTAATGACCTAATGCCATTTGTGTTATTTCATAGCTTGGAAAAAAATCCAGTATTGTTCTAAAAAAGTAAATAAATTAATAAATAAATGAAATACTAGTCAAAGGTTCAAACTTTTGGTCACTCGTGCCGAAGCCAAACCTCGGTTTCAATGGTGACAGCAGCGAAAATCTTGGGCTGTGGACAATGTGAAACATATATTGTTCTCTGATGAGTCCACCTTCACTGTCTTTCCCACATCCGGGAGAGTTACGGTGTGGAGAAGACCCAAAGAAGCGACTGTACCACCCAGACTGTTGCATGCCCAGAGTGAAGCATGAGGGTGGATGAGTGATGGTTTGGGCTGCGATATCATGTCATTCCCTACTGTAGGCCCAATAATTGTGCTAGATGGGCGTCACTGCCAAGGACTACCGAACCATTCTGGAGGACCATGTGCACCCAATGGTTTAAACATCGTATGCTAAAGGCGGTGCCGTGTATCAGGATGATGGTGCACCAATACACACAGCAAGACTGGAGACAGAGTGGTTTGATGAACATGAAAGTGAAGTTGAACATCTCCCATGGCCTGCACAGTCACCAGATCTAAATATTATTGAGAGACTTTGTGGTGTTTTGGAGGAGCGAGTCAGGAAACRTTTTCCTCCACCAGCATCACGTAGTGACCTGACCACTATTCTGTAAGAAGAACGACTCAGAATCTCTCTGGCCGCCGTGCAGGACTTGTATCTGTCATTCCCAAGACGAATTGATGCTGTATTGGCTGCAAAAGGAGGAGTACTGTACACCATACTAATGAATTATTATGACGTTTCAGTTTTCATTGTCCAACCCCTGTATATATACTGTATAATGGAAATGCATAAATAATATGGAGAATGAGTCGGAAATTATACGTTGATTCTGTCGTGTCATTTTATCGTGTTTCTAGTTTACTTCAGTATACATAGAGGCCTAAAAAATGTATGTGTACTTCAACATGAAAAATATATGCCTGTCTTTTGACTTAGAGGAAACATAACACTAGGCAAGGCTGCCATAATTCAACTTGACTTTTAAAATATGGCATAGATACAGTAACAACTGTTACTGTACATTTTTTGGGGCTCTCTGTATACTGAAGTAAACTACAAACGTGACAAAACAGAATCAACGTATAATTTCCGAACAATTTTTCATATTTTCCAAATAACACCATGTCATTTAAAACATGAATTGAGTCTGGAATATTTTCCTTCTAATAAGCGAAGTTATTTCCGAGGATTCTTCTTCTCCATGAATAATCTGCATAATTTCCCCGAGGATTTTCCTGATTATGATTCATAGTGTGTGTAATAGTGGTGGTAAAGGTAATATTTACTTCAAGCCTGTCAACAGATTAGTAAATAAAATGACACACAGACTGCAGTTTCATATGGCAGACATATAGAGGGTGAATCATCTCATCATATCACATGCTTTTCGTCGTATGAAATTACTTTTTGTTGTATTTGGGAGTCATCCTTCCATGTGGCGTGGAAACTGCGTCTTTAGTCTCCTTTTTCTCCTTAACGCTCGTTGCTTCTTTAGAGAAACCTCACACCTACAAATAAAAATGTGCTTCACCCACACACCATTTGGTCTCCGCAAACAAGATGCACAATGAGCTTCTGTACTGTAAGTGTTAGTTCTCCATTTAAGAAAGATATACGCCAACGTCTTGTACACTTTTTTTTTTTTGTAATTAATATTATTTTTAATAGCACTCAATCCGGATAACGACACAGGAATGTGCTTCATGCCAATCCATGCTAATCCGTTTCCACCTGTGTGTTTAAGACCCAAACAGACTTAAAATAAGCAGCTGTGCGAGTGTTCAGTCTGAATCTGTCCTGATGGAGTCATTAATTCATAGCTGACTTTAGCACTTCAGCCCCGGTTTGCTTTAGTAGCTCAGGTGACATTGACCTATTTCCTGCCGGTAATTCACACAGAGTGGTGTTAAGCTAGGACACCTGCGTTAATGCTCAGCGTTTTGTCTGATTAAATGATGAGAGCCGAGGAACTGAAAGCACACAGAGAAGATTACAGCTACCAATAAATTCACAAACACTAGGGAAAACCAGTAAGACAGTGTGTTTACACATATAGGAGATCCTATATCGCCTAATGGCACACTTATAAAAAACAGGTTCATCTTTAGCAGTTTGGATTAAAATCCTATAAATGATCAAAATTCAATTAAAATTATTTTTTATTTTATTATTTCTTTATGTACAGTACTGCGCAAAAGGTGGCGCTGTGGTGTAGTGGTTAGCACTGTCGCCTTGTACTTCCAGGGTCCGGGTTCGATTCCTGGTCGGGTTCGATACCCATCTCTGTGAGCATGGAATTTGCATGTTCGCMCCGTGCTTGGTGGGTTTCCTCCGGGTCCTCCGGTTTCCTCCCACAGTCCAAAGACAGGCAGATTAGGCTAATTGGCGTTCCCAAATTGCCCGTAATGTGTGAGTGTGAGTACCAGCAATGGATTGGCACTCCGTCTCGTGCCCTAAGTCTCTCCTGGGACAGGCTCCAGGCCCCCCTTCACGACCCTGAATACACGATAGAGCAGTATGGACGATGAATTACTGAGTACTGTGCAAAAGTCTTGACCCTGCCCCTTGTCTTTAAAGGCTATAGGAATAGGCATTGTAATAAATTGAGTGTTCTCCCCATGCCGTGTGGGATCCCAAGGTCCTACAATGTGGAAGTTTGGGAGGATTAGTGTATGAGTGTGTGCTTGTGCCCTCCAATGGTGCCATGCATGGTGTACCCTACCTTGTGCTCTTGGTTCCCTGAGATAGACTACAGATCCCCTGGGACTCTACACATACAAAGTGACATAAACACTGGATTACTGGATAAGCTCAGATTGCAATTATTGTATTTATGTTGTCACTGGTATTATTTATTACATTTTACATGCACTTTTATTCTTTTATTTTTTATTAACCTTTTCTTTGTATATTTCAGTTTTTTTCATAAATCACTTTGCAGTACATTTTAAATGTGTTAAAAGGTTCAATGCAATGCCATGTAAATTAAGATGTAAATTAAGATGTAATTTTTTTATTAAGTAAAAAAAT
Organism: Clarias batrachus; assembly: GCA_003987875.1. Lineage (NCBI taxonomy): Eukaryota > Metazoa > Chordata > Actinopteri > Siluriformes > Clariidae > Clarias > Clarias batrachus. Next base: position 357,416 of record QMIH01000462.1, on the reverse strand, counting down.
CATTACCATTACTCACTTTATTTAGAAATTGTATTACAGTGGAACCTCGGATTGCGAGTAACTCGGTTTACGAGTGTTCCGCAAGACGAGCAAGATTTTTAATAAATTTTGACTTGAAAAACGAGCATGTCTTGGTTTACGAGTGCCAATTTTTTTGACATCGACACACACACACACACACACTCTCTCGCCTTTACACCCCCCCTTCTTGGCTTCACACAGACACACACACTCTACACGAAAACTCTGCTCTGTCGCAATTCTTTTCAAAGGTAAGGTGCTTTTTCATTTATCTGTTGGGATTTTTTTAAAACTTTATTAAAAGGTAAAGTGCAGGTTAATTTGTTTTATTTTTACTATATATGTTGTCTTAATTATTTTTCTGTATTTATTTGTTTTGGCTGTGGAACGAATTATTTCAGTTTTCATGATTTCTTATGGTAAGGTTTGTTTTGGTTTACAAATGTTTTGGAATAAGAGCTTGCTTCCGGAATGAATTATGCTCGTAATCCAAGGTTCCACTGTATTTCTATATCTATCTCTGGACATATATATAAAAAAGAAAAGCATAATTGTAATAACACATTTTTTTAATTGAACCAAGAATGAAAAAATACATTATTCAGTGAAAAGTGAAGCCCATGTGGACGAGCTGTTACTATAGATACAATATCGATATGTGCAGTAATAAAAACCTACTGTTTGCATTAGAGCCTGAACTCCTATAGAAAAATACTGTAGCAGTTCTGACCAATCAGATTTATGGATTCAGGTACACTTTTATACTGTATAACCTTAGAAAGAAATTTTGGTATATTTGTTCAAAAAAGAATATCTTGAAAAAAAAAAAATCCTGCACCATGACCTTGTTTTTAACAATGGATGTGTGAAAAAACAGTCAGTGATAATGAAGGAACATTTATGAAACTTCATGGATTACAAGTTCATTTCGTCTTTGCAGTACTTTCTTTTGTTCTGAACTAGCAGACATGAGAAATAATAAAACACTGCATTTGAAGTTGAAGTGCTTAACTGCTTTCCCAAACAGCTAATAGCGTTCTAGATATTTCCACTGAATCTACACAAATTCGAAAGTAACAGTAGGATACAAGTTGTATCTTAATGCATGTGCRTTAAGACAATAAAAAGGACGTTTTCAATTGTGGAAGATTTCTCATTCAACCCTGTCCGCTTTCAAAAGGTTCATATTCAAGATAATGATATACAGTGTACAGTATTATTACCCAAGCCTCCAAAAGCAAAAGTAGACTCTTTAAACTTAAACACTTTTCCTGTTCTAGTAACTTTCAACCTCATAGCACACAGATATAACAGCGACTGATTTATGATCATACTATCTGATATCACCCAAGAAGACATTGGTGGCTCAGTGGCTCAGTTTCTCGTCTACCATAGGGGAAGGCCAGGGTTTGATTCTCAGCCAGTGTTCTAACCGCACAGACTAGATGCAGTGCTGCTCCCAAGCCTGGATAAAATAAAATGGGAGGGTTGCATCAGGAAGGTCATCCGGCGTAAAATCCTGTGCCAAGTTTTTTGTGCAGATCAGATGGTCCGCTGTGGTGACCTCTCAACGGGAGCAGCTGAACGACTAACAACAACTTTCTGATATCACCCAAATAAGGTTCCTTGTTGAGTCTGGTTTCTCTCAAGGTCTCTTCCTATCGTCATCTCAGGGAGTTTTTCCTTGCCTCCAGCACCCTTGGCTTCATCATCAGGGAGTTATAAGCTATACTGTTCTAATTTAATTACTTTCTAATTCTGAAAATCTCCTTTGTGACAATGTCTATTGTTTAAAGCATTATACTAATACAAATTTTTGAAGGTATGACATACATGCCTAAGCTGAAGCTGATAGTCCAAGTGGTAGATCAAATTTAATTCCTGAATTCTACAATTCTAGAAGCAGAACCTACAGCCTAAGACTGATCACTGAATAATACCAAGGTGAAAAACATCCCGTCACCAAACCACACATTTAAACAAAGCCCACCTCATTCTGACCAAATAAAATCTTTCTTTTTCTCAAGCAAGCAAACAGATTTCCATCTCGCTGTCTGCAAAGCCACAAGATTGGCAGATATTCACTCGTTCTCGCGGTATGCTCACCGTGCACTCGCTGAGAACTCCTTGTTCTCCTCATAGCTCTTCTTAAATCAATTTAACACCTTTTCTAAGACACAGAAAGATAATTTTCTCACCAAAATCGCTCTCAGCGAGATTTCTCATTGGTCTCCTGTATGCATGAAAGGGACCGAAAATAGTGGTACAAGAATCTCAATTTCAGGAAATAAAAAAAACAATCTTTATCCAAGAAAAAAAAAAAAAGTGTAAAAATCACAAGCTTAGCAAGCCACTCAGTGAAGCATGTCCTTTCTTCCTGAGCACGCTATAATTCCTGCCAAAGATAATAACGTTAAACATAGTTATGTATATTGTTATAATTTAATCCGTTAAGCACCCTGGAGAATTTAATTCAAACTCCAATCCAAAATAAATATCCAGCTGTTTGTGAAAATCTTAATCAGCTAGATGAGTTGTTACTTAACTAAGCAGATGCAATACAGACATACTGTCCTCGGAGCTCRGGTGAGTACAGAGCTAACATGTTGTTTTGCAAGACATGTATAATTAACGAATGAGCGTTACTCATAGTAGATGATAAACAATCTGGTGCTCAGTAAAAAAACCTGGGCCTTGGATCACTGATTTATTAATTTTAAGCCGTGTAAGGAAGAGAGTCTTGCTCGAGGTGTCAGATTTTTTACACAGGCATAATGTATGTCTCTTCTTTTTGCTATGTGAGCACTACAGCTATAATTAATAAAGGTAATAAATATGTGTGCTAATTCCACAGCCAAGTGTATATTTGGTAATTAAATCTCTTTCAGCCTAATGTCAGCGGTGTCATCTTTAAAAGTCCCGGTTAAAGAGAATCTCAAGATTTGTCTCTATGGGAATATCAATGGCTAGACTTTATTAGTTTCCTTTACTAGTGTGTTTCCTTGTCCATCTGTAGAACACATGTAAAGCTGGAGACTCCTTAAGCGGTCATTTTTGTTTTAAGGATGACCTTAGTGTGTAGGTTTTGGGAAATTAATGCAAAATTTTAGGGGCCCTGAAGGCGTCCCCAACAGGTATCCAATCCTGTAGATGTCCTGAAGTCTTGCCTGCGGCCACTAGGGATCCTCGAGCTACTCAACCTACATTACATGTATCCTTTAAGAGCATCAATTCTTCAATTTGCTCACCAGGGGGAACCTGATTTTAGATGCTGAAGGGCTACGTTCAGAACACTGGGGTATTCCAAGTAGAATGATGCAAGGACCGGTCAACCAACCCTTGCCAAAAACAAATCTATCTATCTATGTATCTATTTATCTATCTATCTATCTATCTATCTATCTATCTATCTATCTATCTTAGACTTCTAAATCACTTTTGCTTTTTCAAAATTATTATAAGTAAACATTGGTCAAGGAAGCAGGGAAGCATCATGGCTCAGAGACTTACATATATAYTGTAGGTACACACACTCGTTTCACACATGTAAAACTCTGCACAGTTAGTAACCTGTTCACAGGTTCAGGATGAAACTAGACACTCTGGAGCTATGAGGCAGCAACACTACCAGTGCACCACTTCACTGTTTCATTCATTCATTCATTCATTCATTCATTCATTCATTCATTATCAATGAATTGCTTGTGTTATGTATTATGTTATGTCCTAATAACTTTAGGTACAAGATGAGAATTCAAACCAAATRGGGTGCATCTTCATCTCAGGACAAAATGCAAATACTCATTCAATTTATCGTAGCCATTCTGCCTTTTTGTAGGTTTTAGGATGGGAGGAAACCAGAGATCCTCGTGGAAACCCAAACGACCACAGGAATGTGTGACTTTGCACAGACTGTAAAGCGGGCTTTGGATCAAAGCAGAAACGCTGGAGCTGTGAGGCAGCGACATCACCTACTGTGACAACGTGATGTCTTATTTATTTCTTAGTTCAGTTTGCTCTGCAGGACAAAAATAAGATTTGCACATAAAGGTGGCAAAATGACCATGTCACCTCTTATTTAATTTTTCTCCAGTTTCATGATAGCCTGGGTCTACACACTAGCTCAGTCTGTTACTGTTTGTCATCTATCAAAAAAGAAAAGCTCTAATATATATTACTGCCATGTCACAGGCGTCAAATCAATGCGATCGCGTGACCGTGTGTCGTTTGAAGCTTGTTCATGCTGCCCTTATGGATTGTGCCCGAGTGTACAGCTCTGGATGTAAACTGACAACCTTAATTAGTTTCTTCATTCTTTTTCTCCAGTAGTGATGTGAATGAATGAAGCTCCGCCTAAATAATGTCCTGGTGAATGAAGCATAGCTACGTCAAAATAGATTCCACTAAAACGTCTATTCTGGTCAACCTTTCAAGCCTGAGCACAGTGGAACAGCAGCCTGAAGAAAATAATTAGTGGGTGGGCCAGATAGGGCCAGGGAAAATCTTGGGGTGGCACAATGAAAAGGCGATATAGCATAGCAAAGAGGAATTTCTATTCCTTGGCTGATCTTGCGTGAATATTAGATTATAACATTTAGACAAGATCAAGGAAGATCAAAGAATAATTAATCATCCAATGCAAATTTGACTGCATCATCACCAATAAATTAGGAGATAAACATTAATGTTACCTAATAATGTAAATTTTAACAAACTTCTGCATGGTGCGAAAGTTTTTTTTTTTCTGCTTATGCAATATTTTGGGGGGGAAATATTATTATCTACTAAGGCATGGAAACAGGATACTGTATTGTGAACATGACTTACTAAGGCATGGGAATGAGATACTACGTTGTGGCCACAAATTACTAAAGCATGGGAACAAAATACAGTTTTGTGACCATGACTTACTAAAGCAAAAAGAATGAGACACTAAGGGGTCTCTTATGGGATACTGTGTTGTAATCATGACTTACTAAGTCATAAGTAATTACAGTGGAAACTTGGATTACGAGCATAATTTGTTCCAGAAGCAGGCTCGTATTCCAAAACACTCGTAAACCAAATCAAATTTACCCATAGGAAATAATGAAAAATCTAATTATCCGTTCCACATCCCAAAAAAATAAATACATAAAAATAATTAATACAATATTTGATGTAAAAATAAAACAAAGGAACCTCCCCCCACCTCGCTTTTTAAGTTTCACAACAAACACACACACAACGGAAACACTGTTTTAATGGGGAAAAAAGAAATCTGTCTAATGACACTCGTGTGAGCGCATACTAATGGAATCACTGCTGTAAAGTAATAAAAAAAATGAACCAGCACCTTACCTTTGAAAAGAATCGCGACAGAGCTGAGTTTTCTGTGTGAAGCAGAGAGTGTCTGCGTGTGCGTGTGTGAAGCCGAGAGAGTGTGTGTGTGAGTGTCAAATTACGTGTGCACACAGGCGAGAGAGTGTGTGTGTGTTGCACACACACATATGAGACACAATGATTATACCAGTTGTGATCACTTGCCGCTCTGTGTCAAAATAAGAGGTGCATACGTGCTACATTATACTCGGCACTCGTAAACCAATACTTTCGCTCGGTTTCCAATTAAACATTTATTAAAAATCTTTGCTCGTCTTGCGGATCACTCGGAAACTGCGTTACTCGCAATCCAAGGTTCCACTGTAGATACTACTGGGTGGGAATGAGATACTAAAGCATGAAAACAAGATACTAAGGTGTGGCCATGACTTACTAAAGCATGTGAACAAGCTACTGTTTCATAGCCATGACTTACTAGGGAATAAGGAATACGATGCTAAGGCATGGAAACAAGATACTAAGGTGTGGGAAGGAAATACCGTGTTGTGAACACAACTTGAGATACTATAGGGACTCATACAAACAAGATACCATGTTGTGGCCATGACTTACTAAAGTATGGAAATTAGATACTTTGTTATGGCCAAGATTTACTAAACTGTGGGAACAAGATACTGATTTGGGGCCATAAGGCATAAGGAATGACATTCTAAGTGGTGGGAATGACATACTAAGGTATGGGAATAAGATACTGTGTTGTGGTCACGACTTACAGTACTAAGGCACAAGGAATGAGATATTAAAGAATGGGAATGAGGAATGAGATACTAAGGCATGGGATTGAGATGCCAAGGCAAGGGAATGAGATACTGTGTTGGGGCCATGACTTAATAAAACATGCAAACAAGACACTGTTCCATAGCCACTTGACTTACCAAGGCATTAGGAAAACGATGCTAAGGCATGGGAATGATATACTAAGATGTGGGAAGAAGATACTAAAGCATGTTTGGTGGCTACGACTTAGGCACAAGGAATGAGATAATGAGTGTGAAAATGAGATGATAAGGCAAGGGAATGAGATACAAAGGTGGTGGAATGAGATAATGTGGTGTGGCCACAACTTATAAGTAATGGGCATGAGATACTATGGGAACAATATACATATGAATGATATACTATGTTGTGGCCATTACAAGTTACTGTAAGTTACTGTTTTGTGTCCGCTATGTACGAAGGCATAGGGACGAGATACTGCTGTGTCCACAACTTAGTCAAGTGTGGAAATTAGATACTTTGTTAGGCCGAATTACTAAGTTGTGGGTATGAGATACTATGTTGTGGCCATGACTTAGTAACGCATGAAAACAAATACAATATATAC
>QMIH01000462.1:294135-306219 GCA_003987875.1 Clarias batrachus | reverse complement strand
ACAAAACCCAAAACTAATTGTTAATTTGGTTTTGAATTTATTTTGTTTTCGGATTTGTTATTTTGTTTTGTGTTAATTTGTATTGCACTTCTCGGCCAGTCAGATACGAACTGGAAAAGGTAGGTATAGTTTGCAAATTAAATTCTTACCGCTGATTGGTCGAGACACCTGTCACTCAAGATAAACAGGAAATAGGAAATTGTGTCTCTAAATTTGTTTCTAAGAAACTAAGAAAATAATTACATTTTTCATTAGAAAGCAAGGAAATGGAATTTATTCAGCGTTACTTTGAGGACGGACGTTCGTATGCCGTGATTCTGGATATGCTGATGACGTATCACGGCATAAAGATTAGTTTGCGAACTGCTGTGTCTCTTTTAAAAGAAAAAAAAATTCCACAAGAACTGCAAAAATTTGCCAGAACGCCATATTTGAAACCACAATAAGGACAGTACATGTTTGCACATTCATACACACACGAATCTACCGCCGCTACAGTACTTCCTGTATATCTTGAGTGACAGGTGTCTCGTCCAATCAGCGGCAAGAATTTCATTCGCAAACTATACCTACCTTTTCCGGTTCGTTTCTGAACGGCCGAGAGGTGCAAACCGAATTAACAAAACCCAAAACTAAATAACAAATTCAAAATCAAAATAGCAAAACCCAAAACAAATTAACAAAACAAAATAACAAAATAACAAATTTGTTTTGGGTTTTGCTATTTTGTTTTTTAATTTGTTATTTTGATTTGAATTTTGTTATTTTGTTTTTGAATGTTTTATTTTGTTTTGGGTTTTGTTATTGTRKWTTTTAATTTGTTMTTTTGTTTTCATTTTGTTAAGTTGTTTTGCACTTCTCAGCCACCGTAGTTTTACATGTCATATAAAACAGTAACTTTGCCAATATTTACATGTCAAATGTTCTATCCAACTATGATAGTTGGAAACAATTTGTTTCATTACCAACTTAATTTAAATAAATAAGTAAATGAATGGATATTTAAAAAGATGCCTTCTTTACCAAGGAAAGCACAAATTCCTTTGTCCTGAAGACTTTCCTATTTTATTCTGTTACAAAAAATTACTCTATTACAAATAATTTAATAAATGTTAATTCTTATGAAAACCATCACCTATCAATGATCAGCACAGGGTCTTTATTTGTTAAATACCATACTTTGAATCATTAATTATTAGAAACAGATCTTGAGGAAAGAAATTGTTCATTATAGTACTATAGAAAAGAGCATTTTCATAAACCTTTGATTTCCCGCCAGAACTGCTGTTAATATTAATCAATATTTTCTGTCTGATCAGGTTTGATAGATCAGCAGCACTGTGATATACAGTAATACAACATCCACAAGCAGTTAAACATAACAACATTTAAAGAGTTTGTAGCAGATGACAATTTGCAAAAACAGAACGTCAGCATGTAATGCCTTTCCTGGTACAGCAGCTGTTGTGAAGATGTATTACCCTGTAATCTGGTTATCTCTGACAGGAGGTATTTATCTGGAGACAGATCTTAACCCTAAGCATACATATAGATCAATACGGAAATGGCCGGGGGATACAAAATCAATGCTTTGATGGTTTTATGACCACCTTCGTCTCTGAAATTGGACCATGTTGAACACCAGTGGTCATAATCGAAGAGGAAACTCCACATGCAACAAACCTTAGGATAGATAGAGCTTAGCTTGGAAAGGTGTTCTTCATGGAGAGGATTAAGGAGGGAAATCCATTCCCTTGATAAAAAAAAAGAGAAAGAAAGATATATTTTTAATATTGTTTACCAAATAGTTTCAAATAACATAAGTAGTAGGATTCCAATCATGTCATAAATTACTCTCGCATTTACAACATATACCCTAAAGAATCAATTTACTCCTGACCAAAATCTCMTGGCAGAAATTTGTGTGGWCGGTGATTCAATAGCGTATGAATGAGAACTGTCAACTTCATACCACAACAACTCATACAAACAGTTTCGGCTCATTTATTCTTCCCTTAGGGAGTTTTTTTAGAGTTTTTTTTTTTATTTTTTTTTTATCAATGTACATGACGTAACACCAAACACATTCTGAGTATCTCCTCTTACAGCTCACAAAACACCATGCCAAACCTCTTTCCATGCAAATGACATTAAGTTGATTATTGTAAAATATATTTCCTAAAGCAGGTTAGAAAAAAAAACTAGCCAAGTCTAAGAATTCAGCTGGATATATAGCATCTGTTTCAGCTCTGCCTAATTCACACACTTGGTTATTACTCACAATTGTGCCAGGAGTGTCTTAAAATGCAGTATTTTTACATTGCTGTGCTTTTATTTGTTTCTGAAGTGTTTTATTTACACATGTAATAATATATTAATGCATGATCTGTTTCTTGTTCCTGGATTTATCTGAATTATGACTATGACCTTTGGAACATTGTTATGTGCTGTAAATAAGTTTAATCAAACCCTACTAATAAATAGAAAATATACCGGCCAAAAAAAGGTTGCCATGGATCACAGACAATGGTATAGACAGTACTCTATAGTCTATAGACTCGACTGGTTTTACATGACTTTTAATAGGATCAGACACAGATGTATAGAGTTTAGTATAGTATAGTTACCCATAGAGGTCCTGCAGAACCAAGGCCTAAGGGTGGCACAAGAGGAACTTAAATCCTAGGTGGTTTTAAAGTTAATTTCTTTGATATTATGGCTGATTGGTGTATGCTAACACTGCCTACCCTGTAATGAGTAAATCAAGTATAAAGGTTTACTGCCAATTGTACAAATTGTGGGTTAAATGTGAAACTATATTTGTGTGTACTGCCCATAAACTTACAGTAGGCAAATGTACTATCAGTGTAAAAATTGGCCATGTTTAATGCATAAATCACAAAATAGTTGAAGTATCAATCTTCACAATAGCAATATTTACACTGGAAACAGCTCACTGCTTGTATACCCATGGATACCAAAGCTCATATCTGCAGTACATAGCCATTCAAATTGATTTCATGACTCAGTGGGACTAAATTCCTTGAAGGAATCTGGCAAACCACCTGCATTGTCTGTCGGCAGTGTTATCACTGCTCCATATTTTCCCTGTATCCACTGAAAGACATTGCAACTTAGCTTCAAGGTATTCAGATCCAGAAAGTCCCATAAATGGAGTGACAATGAATGCAAATTGTGGTCTGTTCACTGATTTCAGTATTCCAACTACAATTTCGAGAACATTTCTGCAGTTATTCTGTTTCCGCATTTGTAACGAACCAAAGTTTTGTATAAAATACCCAGATAACCAACAGAAAAAAAGAAAGAAAAAAAAAATGCAGCTGGAGAAATTTCATCTCATGCAGCATGTCAGAAAGTGTCTATGTAAACATCTCTCAATACTGTGAACTTCAGACCATCATGCTATTTGCTTATAAAGTGTGTTTAGGAAATAGGATAATGAATACCATGTAACTGTTACCATGTACCTAATGATGCTATATGTGTAACTTTTTGGAAAAGATATTAAAGGCTATGAAATTATTTATTGTAACAAGGATTTTGCCATGTTTAGCCCACTTTTCATGTCTGCTAAAATCAATTCCAATGAGAAAATTTGTCCTAAATGACTAAAAAGGAATAATATTTAAGGTGAACTGGCAAACTACAGTATTTCATAAAGCAGTGTTTAGTTATACTGTAGTTATGGCCCGATTATTTAAACCTATTTATTTGCTTAATATTATAGAAGTGCAATAAATGTAATGTGAGTTTAGAAGGAGGAAAAATATGCACAAGTAGACATTCGGAAAACCAGAAGAGGAAATATGATCTTGTAATGCAATAAAACAATTGCCGAGCCTTTACAAGGGAAAAATAGAAACAACAGAGAATAAATTGCCAGTCTAATTAGGGGATGAACACAGAACAGGTGAATACAATAGGGTAATAAACCAGGGGCAGGACGAAGGCAGAGGTAGGTCCAAAACCCATACAAAAGCACATATCAAAGCATAAATTAAAGCACACAAAGATGGGAAACAATAGCAAAGTAAACACTGCTTGCTATGCTGAGAGCCATGATTTACACCAAGCGGAAGAAAAAAGTACATGAATGAGACTATCACAGTTACTTAGCATCAAGTGAAACAAATGTAAAATAAGAATGTTACACCTGTGCTGTTTGGAGTGGAAAATTAAATGAATGAATGAATGAATAAATAAATAAACAACTTAACCTTAGTAATTTGGTGTATTTCTTTATTGAGGTACAAAGTCATAATTTTGAGAAACATTTTAAAATGCTCAGGCTGTGTGCAGAGCAGGACAATCAATACCAACCAAGACCAGTTATTATGTACTTAAATTCACCTTCATTTTGATATACGACAGATTTGAAAAATCTGAACTATCCCTGAAAATTCTCAAATTCAAAGTAATAAATTGAAGAAATGTTTAAAATCAAAACTGAATTTTGAACATTGAACATTGGTAACTTATGTAAATGTCAATAAATGAATAAACAAACTAATTAAAACAAATGAGAAAGTTAAAAAAAAAAAATATATATATATATGTGTATATATAAAACCATTCAATAAATAAAGAGCAAGCAGTAAGACCTCAGCGTTATTAGAGTTAATTAAAAATTCTTAGATTGATAGATTATTACCATTAATATATACAGTATATTAGCAAGCTATGAAAAAACTTACAGTAAATACTGTAAAACTGCCAGCAAATTATCTCCTGTATGTGTCTGTGGTGGTGGGTTGTTTGCTAGTGCCTCTAGTTCCAGCAATCTAACCAGGAAAGGAAGACACAGGACATATCCAGCACCATGGACAGCTCTACTTTGTATAGGAGGTGAGCGAACTACTGTACAGTAACTCAGCACACCTGTACGCCTAGATCATTGCCTCGCTATCATCAACGACTTATAAAAGGGCCATGGAGGCACAGACTGGTGAGGTCTTTTAGGTAAAGAGTCTCACAACTATTTCCTATATGCACAGATTCCAAGAACTCTGGGAATGTTTAATGATGGGAAAGCAGTCCGCCAAAAGCCTGCGACAGCGCCCTGCTGTCTTCTCGACTTAGCAGCCTTCTGCCTCGCTCAGCTCAACTCGCCAGCGCACTTCGCCTGACCGCGCCTATTGGAGGTCGCGTCCAGATTGTCTTCACCCTCTGAGCACCCCACCGGCTCAGAGCAGCCTTGCAGGGCTGATCGTGCAACGACATGTGTGCATGCTGGCTACAGTGAGATACTGCCTTTATAAGCACTCGGTAAATAAAAGAGCACTTTTTTTTTGGAACCTGGTGTCTGTCGCTCCGCCTTGTTGAACCGTTACAGTGCCACTAAGGCAGTTGAGGCAGATCGCAAATGCAGACTTTCTTTGAATATGGTAAAGATTTATTTTGGTGAAGAGTAAATGTTAAAGTAAATAAAAACAACAGAACTAAGGGCCAAGGCTAGGCTAAAAGCTAATTGCCATTGCTAGTGTTAAGGCTCAATCTAAGACAAGTAACAGACAAGAAGCTAAACACAATCAGGAAACAGACCAGATACAACAGTGACAAAATTAAGAGTAAAAAACAGACATGAGAAAGAGATCCAACTGAAACTAGACATATATAACATCATGTGACTGATGTGAGGTGTCTAGCGTGAACATCAACAAAAATGTCCTAGAAAACACAAAAGTCAAAACAAGAACAAATGCAGCAAAACCCTGACACTATGTAAGCTATGCTTTGCACACTGTACATTTGAATTCTTTTCCCTACAGCACCGTGGTGAAGTGGTTAGCACTGTCACCTTGCACCTCCAGGTTCCCACCTCATGGAATTTGCATGTTCTCCCCACACTTGGTGGGCTTCTTCTAGGTACTCCGGTTTCCTCCCACAGTACAAAGACGTTCAGATTTGGCTAGTTGGTGTTCACAAATTTTCTGTGCACGTGTGTGCCCCACAATGGATTGGAACCCTGTTCAGGGAGTATCCTGGCTCATGTATCCTAAGTCTCCTGGGATAGACTCCAGGCCCCTGCACACTTGTATACAGGATAAAAAACAACAACATATAGATGATAAGTAAGTGAGTGAAATTGAATACTATTCGATTTTCTACTGTTTGTTTTGAAGCCATCTTGGGTCTAAAATGAAAAAAAAAATGCATATAAATAAAAATGACTAGATTCCACTCTGTTTAATGATTTATGAATAAAGATTTCATAGTAATAGACTTATAGTATTTTTCATATTAAGCTTAATTAGAATTTGCTAACATTTGATAACAGATGTACCTACAGTATCAGACCTTTAGCAAACAAAACTGTTACTCACAGAAACTACACAAAATGCAGTGCTATACATCTTCTCCAGGACTTCTGTTCTGCGGTGTAGGAAACATCTGCTCTCTCCATCTCTCCGCCCCTTGTCTTCTCTGACTGACTGCATGCAAACAATTCACCTTTCCAGTCTTGGTGAAAAACCGGCATGAAGAACGACAACTGCAGGTGCTTTAACTCTTGTCGGGAGTGCATCCCTTCCACAGCCTGTTTTGCATACAGTTGCAGGAGAAATGATTGAAAATGGGTTGGTTCATTGTACCACTCTGAGGTGCAGATTATGGAGATGCTTTAGGTTCTATCAAGGGAATAAGTAATAAAGTCTTTCCTCTGGCTCACAATCACTGATTCGGTAATGATCCGCTGAAGAGGCTTTCATATTTCCTATATTTTCTTTCTTATAGACTATAAAACCCCCTGAGCTTGTTATATCTTCCTGTCTGTGTACTACTACTACTACTACTACTACATATACAAATATTTGCATAATGATAAAATCCTGCAATGCAACATTAAACTTATTACTTTTTTTTTTCTTTCTAATTTGTTTACCCTTAATTGTAAATGCATTGAGGAATTATTAGAACTACACAGATGGCCAGGTGGGCTGATGAGAAATGACTCATTCTTAAGTTATAATAAGCCGCAAAAAGACTGAACCGTTTAACTCGATTAAAAGCACTGTGATTAATTAGCATAGATGTTTAAAGAAGTACACCTTACAGTGACATAAACCGAAGTCTTTAATTAGCTTCATATTTCCATAGACTGATAATGAAGTCGCACATACCTGAAGCAGCACTAATTACTCATCCAGAGTCATTAAATGCCACGTTCAATGGCCAAAAACAATCATGTATCATATTAAAGTACAGTACTGTGGGAAATGAATGGGTTAACTTTTCAACACTTGACTATATAACTTAATTAGACTAAGATGGCTGTTATTCTGGGAATATGCACACACATGCAGATGCACAGACAGACACAAACATAATAAGATTTGAATCCCGATGCATTAAATTAGATTGTAGAATGGCATGTTAGTTAAATCTTGCAAAAGAAAAACAAAACTGTGCATGTTATTGTACGTTATATCCTTAGCAGGTTTGAAAATTGCAATCCCAGGTTTTGCTCCCTGTAGCTCCTCATCTAGTTAATCGATTTCCATTCCAGGCAGATTTTTCTTTTGCATGCTAAAGAGCAGACAAAGTCCCCGTCATGTCCTCACTGCCTTGACACCAGAGACACCACGGAACGAAGGTTAATCACATCAATGGATTTACAAGCACTATTTCCGATGCACTCGTCAACCTTTAAAGTAACAGGATACAAAAGGCAGGTGTAGTGTTCCTACTAGATGTAGACGCTGGACTGTCACTGTAACAATCTCCCATATCCTGGATATGTATTATATGTTTCAAGGAGAGGATTAAGATATTGCAAACTTACAGCTAGAAGGGCAGAGTGGAAGGCAGGGAAAACTCTCAACAGTACATGGAATGGTGAGTGCAGTGCAGATGCAAAAAACAAACAAACAAACAAACAAAAAACACTGGTGAGACTAATGATGTGTATGCTTTGGGGACCTGTGACTTCAGTTGTCTACCTGAGCCTCCAGGAACAAACTGGACTCCTTTTAATTTTAATTTTAACACATCTCCTGTTACACTGAACTTCCAGTACACATTATTATGCAGATCAATCCCTGCTCTCCGTTATCACCCAGATGAGGATGGGTTCCCTGTTGAGTCTGGTTCCTCTCAAGGTTTCTTCCTATTACCATCTCAGGGAGTTTTTCCTTGCCACCGTCGCCCTCGGCTTGCTCATCAGGGACCATCTTATCATTTTGATTCACACACATTGCATAAAAACTTACTTCTTTTTATTGTGTAAAGCTGCTTTGCGACAATGTCAATTGTTAAAAGCGCTATATAAATAAAATTGACTTGACTTGACTTGGCTTTGTGGTTATTTACACTTTCACTCATTGTCTGTCCTGTATACAAGGTCATGGGACGCTTGGAGCCTATCCCAGGAGACTTAGGGTGCAAGGTGGGGTACACACTGGACAGTGCGCCAATCCATCGCTGGGCACACACACACACACATACACACACTACGGGCAATTTGGGAACTCCAATTAGCCTAATCTGCATGACATGAAGCAGGCAATTCGATCATGGATCTGATGTAGTGATAAAAATTTCTACTTAAATGGTATCCAAGCGCTAGTGAAACTATGTGCTAAGTGCATTAGTGTAGTAGGGGATTAGTGCTGTTGGTTACTGACATTATTACAACCGTCAACACAASACCATGACCTTGAGAGTACAACAGTTCCATAAACACCATTTATTAATCAACAGATTATGATCGGTTTCTTTCTTTAGCTCTTCTGTGACTGGTTTTGAATGTGGTTTTGGCAGGCAGTTGCCCTTTCCTCAGTATTATGGACCATACTGACCTTCTTTCACCCATGCTGCAAAGAAAGAGTGTTTAAAACAACAGCTCAGACGTCCTACTAACCRCTATTTCCTAGTCGATCAATGATAGAAGACGAGTGTCACATATAGTATATCAATGAAGAAAAATGCAGCAAACCTAACAACACCAACAAAGCGAAGACGCTGATTGACCAGGTTTACTGTATATAGGCTTCCAGGACAACATCCATCTTCCATCGCAATGCAGGAGGAGGGAGCAAGGGAAATGCATGCAGGGATTTTTTTTTTTCCATTAGAAGACAGGCAGCAGAAACACAACACAAAAATGTGCCTGTGCCTATAGAACAKGAGGAAATGACACACCACAAGCAGAGATACGTACATGGCACACATTACAGACAAAAATATCACACACATACTGTACATCAACTATCGAAATACAAATTGTATGTTTCATGATGGCATGTAACCTGAGCAAATAATCTGTGCAAGATGATTTCCCAAAAAAAAAAAAAAAAAATCTCAAAATTCTTAAAATTCCACTTTAAAGTACATTACTGGCTCTTCAGCACAGTGTCATCTGTCATATTTACTCATACCGTTTTCCCMAAATATCCAGGACACTGAATTTGAAATAAATCAGCGATTAAGAGGTTAGWCTACCGAATGCCAGCTTTAATTCTGCAGCATTTATGTCTACATTATTGTCCAAAATAGAAACGACTCCAGAGACGAAGGGTAGGTTTGGAAACAATTGCTCAGTGATTTGCAGAAGATGCACAGGAATAAACATATAAATGGAAAGCGGACACAATGCCAAGAGCTGGAACAACCAACTAGACACAGGCAGGGAACGTCCATGCACAGACAGAGTAATAATAAAAATAATAATAAATAAAGCAGCAGAGAGCAGACGGGATAGCAGGACTTTTACAGCAMTCATGGCCCATATATATWYRGATCGCTAAAAAGAAAATTGGTACAATAAGTGTGTATAGAGGTTACAAATGTCACCTAAGAACCTGGATCAAGTGCTCAAGAAATTAGATTATTAGGCAAATAAATGTTTCAAAACTTTTTTGTATCACCACAAACCAAATCACATCCGGTGTTTATTTTTTTCTTTTTGCTTCCATCAGAATCAGATTTATGAGGCGAATATCAAAACAAACACAAGGAATCTGGTCCTGGCAGCTGCTGACTTTCAGAACGTACAGTGTATATTGACAATAAACTGTACAGTGTAATAGGTATACAACGCAGGTCACATATGGAAATGAAATGATTGACTGCCCATACAATATAGAATCGGTGAGTGTGAAGTATGGTGTAACAAGTTTGTAAAGAGCATGTTGATGTTTTGACAGAAGATAGCAGGAGATCCTGGTCAGCTGTTTGTGAGGGTGACACATGGCATTTCTGTAGTGTTACAGCTCTGTCCTTTGGTTCAGTTTGCACCTCATGGATCAGTTTAGCAGCTAAAAAAAAAGAAAGAAAGAAAAATGCATCTGCAATTTAAAAAACATGGCATGTTTGATTCACTTCCTGTATTTCAGTTGATTCAGATTTGACACATTTTCTCAGTAGAAGAAGCATACGGAAGCAGACTGTTCTGACCTCACTCAAGGTTTCATTCAAATAGACTATATACAGTGTACTACAGGGTGGGCCATTTCTATGGATACACCTTAATAAAATGGGAATGGTTGGTGATATTAACATCCTGTTTGGGCAAACTTTTCAAGATGGGTGGTGACCATGGTGGCCATTTGGAAGGCGGCCATCTTGGATCCAACTTTTGTTTTTTCAATAGGAAGAGGGTCATGTGACACATCAAACTTATTGGGAATGGGAACTCTGTATATGTCAAAGCATCCTGGCATTTTACCTACCATTCCTGCAATTGTTGTCTTTACTGCCTGCTAAAACCGTGCTGGATTGAAAAAGCAGACTTCCTGCTCATCTATTTAAAATACTGCTCAGAGTTGATTAGGTTGTTTATCTGGTCTGTTATGAATTCTGTATTCTTTAACCTCAAAAACTTAGATTAGTCATATTTGAACTAGTAAAGTTTTTTTAGGCCTTCAACATGCTCTAAGTTGAAACAACAACTTAATTTTAAAGGCAGTCACTCAGCTCACTCTTAGGAAATATTTCCAGGAGGGATGTGGGTTTATACAGTATCATGATGTTTGGGAGTTGGTTATGTCTGCTTTTTATTTTGTTATCTTGTACTGTAACAGAATGCTACAATACCATCACATTTTAATAGCACTGATTTAAGTTATTATAGTCCTATTTTTTTTTCTTAAAATCATTAAGTTGCTCTGAACAAAACAAGAATTAAGACAGGTACTAAAAGAAAACAAAGATGTATTGTTAAATATAGTGTGTTGCATAAAGATGGCAAAACCTGATACTGAAATGTAATTACAGTACGAGGTTCTACTGTAATACTGTATGTGGAATCATATGATATGGACCTAAGAAAAAAATAGGCTATTATACTATTACAATGACTGAATTTACAGTACACTTACAGTATACTTGCATGGGGGTCCAAACCAATTGCTGCAAATCCCTAATTAGATTCATTCATTCAAACCTGACTTAAAATGAAGGGTTAAGACTGAGTGACGTTTCAAGTCAAATCAAGTCAAGTAGGCTTTTATTGTCATTTCAACCATATCCTGTTTAGTACGCAGTAAAACGAAACAACGTCCCTCCCGGGCCAAGGTGCTACATACATACAACTTAAATTAACAACATAAACTAGCAAAACTAACTAGCTAACTAAAAAAACCTAATTAGCCAACTATCTGAAACAAGACAGATTAACATTTTTAACATGTGAGAGAGTGACGCTCGGTGTCAAAATAAGAGTCGCATGTGTGATACATGATACTCGGCGCTGGTAAACTAATACTTGCTCGATTTCCGAATAAAAATTTATTAAAAATCTTTGCTCGGTTTGCGGAACACTCGTAAACCACGTTACTCGCAATCCGAGGTTCTACTGTAACCTCGCATTACGTGTATGCCAGATTAAAGAGATGCGTCTACTTTTAAACTGGGAAACTGTGTCTGAGCCCCGAACACTGTCAGGAAGGCTATTCCAAAGTTTTTCGAGCTAAATATAAAAAAGCCCTACCTCCTTTTTGTAGATTTTGATATTCTGGGAACTACCAGWAGTCCRGAGTTYTCTGATCTTAAGGAGCGTGGTGGATTGTAACGTATCAGAAGACTGGTTAGGTATGTGGGAGCTAAATCGTTTAGTGCCTTGTACGT
>QMIH01000462.1:278520-293664 GCA_003987875.1 Clarias batrachus | reverse complement strand
CATTTCCACATGTCTAGGACATTAAAGGAGTTCCTGGTAGGCCAGCAATTCAGACATGAAGAAGGCAGTACATTCATGGCTTCGGCATATTGAGAAAAATGTTTACCTCAATGGCATCCAAACACAAGTGAAACGCTGAGATAAGTGCATTAGCGTAGCAGCGGAGTAAAAGGAGTTTTTACTCTCATAACTAAGTTCTGTTATTCTGCACAATGAAAAGTCCTGGTTTGACTTGAACACTCCTTGTATTTATTTATATATATATATATAACTTGTGTATTTAAAATGTCATGTGATTTCAATACAAATACACTAGTTTCTGTGGAAAAATTAAACAATACAAAAAAAACCCTGCAATTCTTGGAATATACCACTATCAACAGAATAATGTCATCTGCTTATAGTAAATATAGAGTTTCTAAAGAAGTAATTGTGTTATAATGCAAGGTTGACTGATTGTAATGTTAGAGACATAGTTATAGTCAAAGAAAAGATACAATAGGGAAATAATTGTACATTGATAATGATAGGGATGCTTATTTTATTATTTCTTTAAATAAATGAAATTGTGACAAGAACTTGTGAAAATAACATATTTTTCAACCCATAAATTGTGTCACCAGCCCATTGCTTTAAGGCTGCTCTGCATAATCCGCATAATGTATAATCATTCAGGATGAATGAAATGAGGTCATTATAAAATGAAATATTACCTTCAAGTGACCTAAATGGTCTCTAATGTGAAGACACACAAAAAACTGCCATATGGCATTACAGTAAACTCTTAGTGGAGGTGAGAATATTTTTAAACCTTAAAAAAAAAAAAAAAAAACAAGATCTTTGACTCGCACTGGATTTTTCCATCTCACTGGACTACAAATAAAGATTTTCATGCCCTGTTAACTCCCCAATAACCTCTTGGTTGCTCCGTTGTTTATAGGGTACTATTGATTTTCAGCCACAATGGGCTGTTTATTGAAACACTTTGATATAGTCTGTGTTTCTGACTTCAAAACATATTACCTTTTAGAAAAATAGTTATACAGTAAATAACTGTGCTGTCGGAGCTTGTGGTAGGATGTTTGGTTAAATAACTGGAGGCAGTAGAAATAGTTGTCTTTACTGTAAAACAGGTGAACACAGGATGTGCAGATGGAATACTGGGGGGAAAATATTTAATAGGTACAGTAAGAAAATAACTGGAGATTTGAAGTTCTAGATAGATAGAAAGACAGACAGATACATTATTAATCTCAAAGGAAATTCCAGAAGAGACATACAGAAGACATAAGTAGAGAGTGTATAACATTTCAGCAGGAAATGTTGGTTTTTAAGTCATTTTGGCGACATTATCTTGGTAACATTACGGATGCTGAGACACGACTGGCATAAGGTTTATGTTGGAATTACTTCCTGAAAAGACGTTGCACCAACATTGACTACAGGGTGTTGAGAAGAGAATGTTGAATGTATAACCCCACATGTTCCAATACAACATTTTTATTTCGTTATCTTTATTATTGAAACAAAGAAAGTTATACAGAGATAAACGAATCAGAACGTAACATGAAACAGATGGACCTAATTGGAACTATAATTTTTGCCATATGCCATGCAAAAAGGGAATGATTGACAGGAATAGAGTCAATCATTTGAGGATAATCTAAATGATTACCCACTAAAACAAGGTGGATAATCAAGCCGTTAGTAAGTTAAATGGAAGAATTGGCAGATTTGTGTTTGAGTGATATCGCGGCTCAAGAATATAGTCCTTTGTTAGCCATTTCAAACGTTATCCTGGTTAATCCACAGCCTATTCCAGGAACATAGGGTGCGAGTTACGTATACAACTTGGATGGGATGCCATTCTATTGCAAGGCACCATACACATACATTCACACATTTAAGACATTTAGACTAGCCACCTGTGACAGGTTTACAGGAGAAGGGAAGCAACTGGAGACACAGGAAGAACATGTCCTGCACAGGCAGTAGCCTGCAGCTACCTGAGTTAAGGATTTAATCAGGGACATTAAAGCTGCATGGTGGCAAGGCTACCTGCTGTGGTAACATGCTGTGCTAAACATATTTAATGATTTATAGAATTATGTGTTGGTGGTGGGTCTGACACATAGACCCATACAATCATATATACTATACAAAGAACAGGACAAAGCCTTCCTGCTTTGATTGTCGCCATTTTGGCAGGAACTGACCCCTCCTGAAACCCTGGTTAATCCATAAATRRGTAAAAAGCAGTTGTTTGRAACTAGCCTATCTAATTCATTTATCACCCACAAGCTAGCAAAGCTTAACTTTAGATTGGCTAAAATGCTATTGTGGCTAATGATAACATWTACAGTACTGTAAGTACGATGGCCTTGAACTCTGTCATTCATTCCTATATACGTCATACATTTCTTGGAATAAGTTAAATTACAATGCTTCCAGCTAGCTGGTCTGTTAAAATGATTCATAGCAGACAGGTAGCGGTTTGATGCTTTGTCGCTCTAATTGACCACGCCCCGATGAATGCACCATTTATGCCTTAATATAAACTTGAACTTTGAACTGTGACTTCACTTCAATTCTTTTAATTTAGTTTAATTGTATTATTTTATAATTTGTAAACAACGTACATTTTACAGCTAAAAGTTTTTCTGTTTTCAATATTTTTAATTTGTAAAAAAAAAAAAAAAAAATCTCTTATATATTGCTATCATATCAATTATATCTTATTTCATTCTTTATATTCTTATAGAAAACTCTTACTTTTCCTATTTTTCTTATTTAATTTTAGGTCATAAGCATTTCACTTCATATCATAGTGTGTACGACTGTGTATGTGACAAATAACATTTTAATTTGATATAGTTTTGACCGATGAGTTACCTGTGAAGTTGTCCTGAAAGGGGAAATCTAAYTATCAAGACATTACAAAAACATTCTTTGCACCAGCTTGTAAGCTTGCTTATTTCTGTTCTAAAGTTTTTAACGTTAATGGGCGTCCCTCCATGTGCATTGACTCACCTTTGGAGCCAGCCCACATTTGAGGACATTTGAGGAACTGCATGTTTTTGCACTGCTGTGTTGGATACATTTTTCAGAGCACTGGGTTGGTCCTTGGTCTAATATGACACTAATCCAAGTAATCTATTAAAGTCATCTAGAAAAATAGTTATTATAATTTCTTTATATCTTTCATTTAAAGAAAGACTGACCAAACAACAACCTAATCTATAAAAAAAAAGGATTTTACAGAAGATGAACAAATGAGCACAGCGAACATGAAACACCATACATGTAACCTGCAATGTCTATTACACTGTTTTCCGAATGAGCTTGGCCTTTCTTTGACCTGCAAGCTTTATATCTGACTGTCTGCTTCCACCACATTTTTTACAGGTTTCCACAGGACCCTTGTCCCAATGTACTGTTTAACTTCATCCTATTCAGCTAGTTTATTCCATAGATTCCAAGRATCGATCAGAATTCCTTTGAAATTGAGTAGTATTTGGTCATAATTGCTTTTGGATCCAAATTCCATCAACAGCAGGTAGGGTTTGGTCAGATGTTTTTTGGGAGTGTGGTGGTTTGGTCAGGATTCCTTTTGGACCAGTCATCACTGATTAGAATTTTTAAGAACGGGTTTGGTTTAGTCAGAATGTCTTTTGGAAACAGGCATGATTGATCAGAATTGCTTCGATGGTTGGCATACTTTGGTCAGAATTCCTTCGGTTGTGGGTGGGTTTTCTTCCACCAAATATAGGAAGAGTTTGTTCAATCTTCCTTCAAAAGCAAACAGAATCCCGGTTCCACTTTCATGATTTTTGCTGCAAATCATTAAAGCTTAAAAACTGTGGCTTGCTGTAGCACTGCTTGTTGATGGTACTGAACTTAACCTGCATAACCTATCACAGTTATCAACACCCAGTAACACTGTCCTTAAAATCCCTTGCAGTCCTGTGGCATGGCACCTCCCCATCACATGATATGGCATCRCTACAGCTGCTTACAGCATGTTTGAACATGGAACATTACAAATGAACACATGGCTCCGGAGACGCACATTGCCAACCCCTGGTCTATGGGATATACATGATGTAGATATACAGTAGGTGGACCTATGGTAGGCATATGAATCATAAAAAGCTGTAATTCAGCAGTAATTATTTAAGCACGATCATTCAGAGGCCATGCTGGCACGATCTTACTGTATGACTACCCACAGATCATCATGATTTGAGAATTCAGAGTGATCCATAGCAAAAATTGTGAAAGTGGGAACTGGGCTCTCCTTTAGAAGTAAGTGGGATTGGTCAGCATTTGTATGAAAGCAGGTAGGGTTTGGTCAGTATAAGGAAATTCAATATGCTAAACTGAAAAAAGGAAGTTAAATCTAAAAAAAAAAAATGACTATGACTTGAACTTTCTGTATGGATGTAGATTGTACTGTATGTGTTTACTCCTTAGAATTGACTGAGACCACCACCACCACTATACCTACAACCTCTTTCATCATCTCCAGGACCTTCATCTCTTCAGATAGTTAAGCTAACCCAGCCAAGCATGTACTGTATTTAAGTATTCAGTTCCATACATGTGGCTGCCTGACCCCAGTTTGGCAGCTTGCAGCAGTGACCCGTCAGACTATGTCATGATAGAGCATGTGTCAAAGGCATAACTTGGGACACAGTGAAGACTCGCCACTGACATGTTACTGCCCTACACACTGATAATCCGACAGTAGACATGTACTGTAGGTAAACTCTTCCTTAATTAAGACTCAGAAAGCGGTGACCTAGATTTAAAATAAGCATGACAATCACCGCAGTCAATTTGTGCACATTTACCAGAAGGATATTTGCAGACTCCCTGAACTATTTAAGATTCCCCTCACCATGAGAATCCCTGAATTGTAATTGTTAAAATATTCCATGCAAGTTAAATCTCATTATGGATGGGTCTTCAAAAGGTCACGGAATTTAGTGTTGATATGCTGGATAGCTTTACTCATTCACCAGCTGAGAGCTTGAGAGCATCGAGAAGCAAACGTGATAAAGACTCCATAACATCCCGCTGTGCGGACATGCATAGAAATAATGCACCTTGGATTATAGAATGATTTACAAGCAAGGCTCGAGATTAAATCAMTATCCTCTGTTGTAAAAACCAGGCCATGTCAGAGTGTTATCTCGGTTTTGGTAAAGAGGAGGTTTATAGTATTGTCAGAGACACGGGTAATGTCAAAGGTCATAGTTCCATTGCCCTGGTCTGCTCTACATGGCTGAAAAGTGAGAGAGAGAGAGAGAGAGAGAGAGGAGTTAATAAAGAAGTGGCCAACCCATCCAGTCTTACAGGACATCAGTCGTGTCTCTCCAGATCACTTCTCCCAGGTACTCACAGACTCCTTGTCAGAATGTGAAAGCACTCGCCATCAATCAGCTGAGAAATCTGATTCAAAGCATGCAGTTCTGGCTGAAGCCAAACCTCATCATCAAACACGATGGCCTCTGTGGTGGAAACCGGGTGATAATGGTGCCTACTCCAAAAGCAATTTAGTTTTTACCTTTTTAGGGTAAAACCCTAAGCAATATATATATATATATATATATTTTTATGATTATTTGAATAGTTTTATGAGCTGTGGTTGATTTACAAAGAATAATAGTGGAAAAGCAACTGGATGCGAAAAAATATGAAGAAAGCGAAATTTAGGTGAGAATTTCATGTGCTAATGCTAATAGTTGGAGATACTTGATGTCGAGTCAGTTCCCAAAGAGATCCTCCATAAGAATCAATGAAAGGTGTTAGCAGAATAAGAAGCATGCGTACCAAATCAATGTCAGAGGCTGGGCTAACCAAGTGGTTAAAACATTTGGCTGTTTGGAAGATCATGATTTCAAACCATAGCATCACCAGGCTGCCACTGCCACTTAAGCAAAGCCTTAACCCTTGATTACTCAGATGGATAATGAGATAAATGTAAGTGCCAAATGCTACAGGCTAAAACAAGTTCTGAGTTCTGGTGATATTGTCGTCCTGTGACTTTACAACCTTGACAAACTAGACTTTGCATTCATCATGTAGAGACCAAGATTGTGTGATCACTCAAGACGAATGAGCAAACCTACAAATGATGAGTGACAATGACTTTGTGCACATCTTTGCTGTTGGTAAAGTAATACACCTGCCACCATTAAGAAAAATAGCCAGGAAAAAAAGAAGAAGAACATAAACACTTATAAAGTCATTAAAAAAAGTAGTAAATCCTGACATACTGTATGAGGGACGTTCAAGTCAAACCAGGACTTGTGATGCACGTTTGATTGAATGAAGATGGAAAACTGATTTACTCAGGACTCTTAGCTGAAGTAAAACATTTTGAGTGGTGTATTTTAAAGAAGGCTATATGTCCATGAATGATGATCTCTCTTGGAGACCACTGTGAACATTCAGCGAGTGGAACGAATGATCCTTGAACATTGACGAATAACTTGTGTCAAACTCGTGGAAGAGGCACATCTGTCTTTGGGAACTGTACACACAATCGTTCAACAACCCCACTTGCACAYTGCAGGAACTTGGCTGGGAGTTACTGTCACATCCCCTGTACAATGCTGATCTTGGTCCACATGTTGGGGCATTAAAGGAGCTCCTGGAATGCCAGCTTTCCAGATGTGACGCAGACAGTCTAATCATGTTTCCGACTTACTGAGAAATCTATCTACCTTGATGGTGTCCAAGCACTAGTGAAAGACTGGGACAAGTGCATTAGTGTAGCAGGGGATTATATAGAGGAATAAAGGGAGTTTAGGACTGTGTTTTGTTATTCTGCACAATCAACAGTTCCACTTTGACTTGACCGATCCTCATATGAAGCTTGTTTCACATTACCGTTTTACATTCAATTAAAATTGATTGATGTAGCACTTTAATCAATAAGAACTGTCCCAAAACAGCTTTACAAAAATTGACATTTTTAATTAATCTTGAAACGGCCAAAACCAGGGCTTCTATAATCTGACACCTGTCTCTCGGTTAATTTCACAGCATGTGCTAAATTAATCTATGTGAGTTCACCCTGACCTGCATTTTGCATTTTAGAGAAAAAAAAAACAAACAAAAAAACACTACAAATGACATAAGCATTGAAAGAAATACCCAAGACAGACAAGACACGTCAAATCCACTTTTTCTTTTGGTATATTTTTTATATACGCATTCATATGTAAATCTTTACGAAACTTCTGTTCTCGTTGCGGAGGCAGAAGGAGAAATTTGCCTCTTGTTACTTCTGAAGATATGATGTAATAAGCATGATTCACACTTTTCAAACTCAGCATTGTGTCTATAGAAATGAGAATAGCTCCCTTATTGGCATCATATATAAATGAGCACTTCTCTTCCAATACAGTGCGCAGCATTTTCAGGGCCTCCTGGGACAGATTGAATAATGAGTAAAGTATCCTCCAGCTGTGCTCCGAGAAGATGAAATACATTGCTCTGCTGGCTTTAGAACGGTAGCACCTGGTTCATGTTCATTTTCTGGCCGTTGCGTTTTACATCTACTGCAGACAGTATCAACGTTCAGTGATGCGAGGAGGAGGGTAAAGTCCTTAGGCCGTAACTAGATAAAGGGGTCAGATGTACAGTAATAAGGGGTATCCCACCTGAAAAGTTGTTTAGATTTATATTATACTGTATAAACTACTGTCGATATTTATGCAGGGGAAGGTTACGCATATTTCGGGTGTATCATATTTCGGGTGTATAATATCACTTGATCCTGAATTGAGGATGAATGACACCACTTGATGAAGCCACACGTTTGACAACTCATAGYTTACATGAAAAAAGTAGTTTGGACTTTTTAAATTTTACTTGGGTCACCTTTCAGTCATGTGGGAGCGATAGTTACCCAGCAAACACAGGTCCGATGGCAACGTCGTGTCTCTGGCGTCCTAAAAAAAAAAAAAACGTCCTAAAAATGCATTCAGATACGTTCGCACATGTCTACAGTTGTCTGGGTTACATTTACAGCTGCTACTTTGACTTTTACCTAAGTGTTGTCCAATTTATACCCTCCAAGCAAACATTTGGACATTTGATGACAGCTTTTTGTGAATCAGATAACATCAAACACGTCCATTCAACTTTCATTTTGGAACGATTTTTCAACCATATCGGAGGGATGTCATTTCAACGGTCATCAAACGTCCAAATGTTTTCGCTGGGTAGTTTTCTACCTCTGTTACGGTTGCTTTCATAATTCCATCAGCAGTAGAGGAAATAAAAACAATCAGATAGTCTGTGGACTCTGCTTGTAAATGCATTGATTTCTAATCATGATATCATGTTTTCAATAATATGCATACGAAGGTGCAATTTATCAAGTGTAACCCATCACGGAACTGGCGGATTTATCATTCAAGAGAATAATGTGATGTATAATGGCAATAGAAAATGATAAGTAAAATTACTTTATGCACACATACACTTTTCTCATGATTTGTAAATAAATCTTTTTTTTTTTTAAATTGGGTCATAATAATTTATCATTTGAAAAAAAGAAGAAAAAAAAAAGAAAAGAAAAGTGGGTTCTTGGAGAATAAAAACCGGTTGGGAAACACTGGTTTAGAGTAAAATGATTGGAAATCTCAAAGCCTGCATTGACGAACTGACTCTATTTCTCCTCCTACACTAGATGTGTCCCTGCCTCGCCTCTCTGCACTACTTTCCCAAGAACAGGGCCTTATGAGATTTAAATGGCCCATATTGAGTTTTAGCCAAAGACATTTCTAAGGCTCCATCATGCTGAGAACACATCTAGCTGGCAGAAATGTTATTATTTATTTTGTATGTATGTGATCTCATGAATATAAACATAAGAGTAGGACAGAGTATCAGAGCACGGGGTCAGCTCGTATAGACCGACCCTACAGCAGTTATGGGGTGAGATTCTTGTTTAAGGGGGACATGTGGGATATCAGTTCTAGAAGAAATAAGTAGATAGAGATAATAATAGATAGAGATATGCAGACGTGGCCCTGCAGATGTTCTGCTAGATGGGTCATAGGGCTGGCTGGTTTTGAAGACGTCATTTTGGTCACATATACAGTACATTACTGCACAGTGAAATTCTATTCTTCGCATATCCCCACATGTTAGGATTCTGGGGTCAGACAGATACGATGCCCCTGGAGCAGACAGGGTTAATGGCCTTGCTCAAAAGCCCGCTAGTGGCAGCTTCTCTGAGCTGCCCTGCCATTTAAATAATTGAATTAATGCTAATGAGCTGATAATTTGAGTGACTTTGGTTCACTGTTTTAGATGTTAAATAAACTGAATGTGGATTAGAATTCTCCAAAAGCAGCTATTATCCAGGTTTTAACTGCTGCAAAAGTCATTTGTACTAACACAGCACTAAGTAGCTAACTAGTCTTGGGTGGCTGAATTTTGAATTAGCATGTACTGWAGTGCACTAGCTTTATTTCCACCAACAAGTACTTAAATATCTACAATACGACAGCCCTAGACTGTTTGCTAAGCAGATATATGGTGAGATAAAAGAAGAAGAGAATCATAAAAAAAAGAATCCGGGCCATTGTCAACAGATGAGTTGTCTAAATAAATAAATAAATAAATAAACAAATAAATAAATAAACAAATAAATACCTTGAAAATGGCTTGTCTTTTATACGGTTCATGACCAAAAAGCAAAGTTTGACAAATTGAAAGGGGCTTGAGAGAAACTGTAGCAGATTTTYGACTAGGCTTGTCAATTCATAGCAAATCATAAGGTGCCAAGGACCTCCATAGGTAAATGGTGAAATTTTGCAAACAGCTTGCGATGAGGTTGATATGATTCATCGCAAAAATGAAAGTCCTATGTGACTATATCAGGAACATATTTTGTTGTTGTTTAACGATGCGGGTCTGACGAGGTGCAGAACCTCGTGAAAATGCTTTGTACTGCTACCATGCGGAGTTCTGAACAGGCAAAAGCGCGGACCATTTATAGACACACTGTTGCCAGGCAACGCCGCATTACGCGCTTCACCTGGTGGCGTGTTTATTTAGGTAGCACCGGTAAGGTATCAGGGACAAAGAAAAAGAAAGTAAAAGAAAAGACAAGCACGCAGAACGTTTAGAGACCGAGGCAAAGTCCCAGCCTCTGTCTGTCTAAGACGCCAGCGAGAGAGAGAGAGTGAATGAGAGAGCGGAACGCATCAGTACAGCGAGCGCGCTCAGTTTAAGTAAAGCGTACAAAAGCACAAATCAGACTCTCTCAAATAAATCCTCGGTAAGGGCGAAGGCCCAGAGAGGATATAGTTTTGTTTTATTTTCCAGAGCTCCATCCGTTCTCGCGTAGACGGCGGAGCTCTGTTTATTTTGTGTTTTCAGTTTTCTTTGGTTACATTTAAGTTCCTAATTAATAATCCCACGCCATCTCGGGACGGTCTTCCCGTGCGTGTCACAAGCACTCTCTCCAACTCCTAATTCGTTAACCCCCTCTAAAGCCCAGCGTAGGGGCTCTCATCATTAAAAACATCTCGTGGTATGTGGTAGGAAGAGCTGGTAACAGGTTGGTCTTTTTTATAGGAAGCAACTTTTGTACAACTTCGCAGTAACCATATTTTATTTAAAAGAAGTCAAGACCAGAAACTGGGCATATTTTGGCAACACTTTGCCAAGGCTGATATTTAACACAACATGACACGTTGTTCGGTTTGTTAAATTATTTGAATTTAATGAAAAACAATGACGACAACATTGCAGGAAAATATTTGATTATTTGCTTAATGAAAATATTAAACTCCACTAAGCTTGATGGATAATATAAACATTCAACATAATAATTTCTGCATTTTAATTACATTTTGTGGAAAGCCAGGCTTCCCGTCCAGCCTTAAAGCAATAACCTGTCATGTAAATCTAGCCATAAAGACCCAAATACATATGAGTGAAGGTGACATTTTGCAATTTAACATTACATATTTGTTTGATTTATAATCCACTGAATTCCCGTTCCTGTCTTGTAACTGTAGGCTTTATTGAAAGTGATAGAAATGTTGAATCAGTGACATTTTAGCACAACATTAAATCCTCTCACATCCACCAATCAGTCATATCATTACCACCATCACCAGGTAAACTGATCAACATTGATTACCAACTATATACTGTACCAGTAAACCAGCAACAGATCATGGAAACCCAAAGGCTAACCCATCCTTACAGGATTCAAAGCTGTTTGGTGTGATTCCACAGAAAATCCAATGCAGCACAAATTGCTGAGAAAAATCAACGTAGGAACACTAATTGCAGCACAGCCCAYCACACAGAGGACCCAAGAGTCAAAGGCATCGACCAGGTCTCCAAACTTCCCATATCCCAATGCGATAAAGCACCTCGCTGATGCAGGTCCAATCCACAGATCACCGCACCCAAAGTACACCGAAGCACACCTCCGGAGTCCCAGCTGAGCCATGCTACACAACAGCACACCTCCAGAGGTCTTGTGAAATCCATGACTTGAGAGGTCTGAGCTATTTAGGTTGKTTCAAAAAGGGGATCCTACAGTATACAGATGGTTATAATGTTTTGGCTGATCAGAGTACTGTGCTTCCTTATAAAGGTCTCTCTCCATCCGTTTTACAAATTAGCCGGCAGTGTTATTAAACTTAGTGTTGTGTCAGTGTGTATTGGTCATAATCACTACTTTGTCCAATGCAATTAGCTAACTGTGGAAGGCCAATTAAGGCATTTCAAATGAAACAGCCCTGAAAAGTGATACAGAGCTCTAAAAACTAACATGGGTAATGAGACAAAGAGCATCACACTGAGCGAAATTGGGCTGCAGATTAAAAAATTAACGCAACAACCCGACAACGCGGAGTGGCAGGCAAATTTCCCCGGCTTGAACATGTTGGAAAAGAACTGGGGAAAAGATGATCTGTTTTGTAAAATGTAAATGATTGAATAAAACTCAATGTGGGATGACTAGTTGATAGCATTTTCAAAGATWAACATTTTTTCTTTCTTGGGACATTTTCTAATCGGAGATTAGGATYTTATGCYATGGCATGACTACAGCATATTACCCATCAGCCCCTTGCGTATGATGAGATCATGCACATCTGGGTCATGTTCAAATCTAACGAGAAGGAATATATATAAGTTCTGAAAGTTGTCGCACTCAATGTCTAGAATTCGTCAAATTTGTTTCATTTTGTTTGTTTCTTTTTCATTTCTTTGTTGGTCTAGGTCTTTGGTTCATGGTTCTCTTTTTGTGTTGTGTTCTGTGTTTGTGTTGCACTTAACAGATCAGCTGCAGTTGTATCTGCCTTTGATAATGATTTTTAAAATTATTATTATTTTATTTCCTTTACTAGTGTTTTACCAATAAATAGTAATTATTGTTACAGGGAAGAATCACTAAAGGAAAAGGCAACTGAGGTGTGAATGTATTCTTTTTTTCTCCCAAAGAAGGTGAAGAAGCCTTTGCTAAAGCTAACTGACAAATGTTAACTACAGTAGCATGACGATACTATACATCTCACAATACAAACTACGTAGTGAATGCTAATCGCTAGAGGTCACTATTCAAAATTTCATGTTAAGTACAAATATATGTAAATATTACACTACAGAAAATAGATCACTAATGAGTGTAGTGGGCTTAGGCTTATTAAAAACAGGATCATGTGCACACAAAGCTCATCTGTGCCAAGGGGGAGCAAAGCCCAATCCTTCTGGGTTGATTCCACAGAAAAGCCAATGTAGCACAAATTTCTGAAAAAGTTCATTCTGGCCATGATAGAAAGGTGTCCTAATCCTCACTGTATCACTGAGTAGCATGTGTTACACTTAACTGGCAAATAGTGCAAGGTTGTTCAAATTCCCCAGATGTCAATCCTTTTTTGAACATCCATTGGATGCACTGGACAAACAAAACTGATACATGGAGGCCCCACCCCTCAACCCACAGCACCCAAAGGATCCGTCAGTAAGGTCATGGTGCTAGACAACATAACACACCCCAACAGGTCCCATAAGCCTCAASTACATTATAGCAGACCTCAAAGAAAAATAAACATTTGTGCTTTAGTACTTGTAAGTTGCCAAATCTAATGAAGAGTTATACCATACAAAACTGCACTTTCTACAGTACATGCATTCACGGAGCTACATTACCTTATTACCCTACACCATTTTCTTATAATATCCAGACACTAGCCTCCTCAATCCTAACCTCTGCACATAAAGCAAGATTGAATCGTCAAGACCAAGCGCTACATTTGCTCTRTTTTACTCCAAGCTTAATCTAGACAATGCTCTCAGCGCGCCCCAATACAGTGGCTCGAGCGGCATTTTTCATTACGAAAGTACCCCTTGTGTAAGATGAGTAYGCGGCACCAGCTAGAAAACATGCAAGATCTGAATGCATGAATATAAATTAATGATGAGCCTTTAAAGACGTCCCTGCCCGAGCTTCTTCGTCTTCCTTGCAGAGGCGATGTGCAGTGGGTGATGGAGTCTGACAGCAGAGCACTTCGCGTAATTTTGTCGCAGATGTTGTCGCAATCGSACTCGAAAGAAGTCTGAAAGACTGCTCATTAGAGGAGATTTGATCTCAGCTCTGGGCTTTGTTCTCTCATCGTTCTGAGTTTGAAAGCTTGACTCATCTCCTTATGTGGATTAGCTGAACTGTATCATGGCATCTGGTTAATTTGTTTACTAAACAAATGTGATGTCTGTAAGAGCATCCTCACACAAATTCCATCATGAATGACTTGCATATAATGTAAAATAATCAACTTTGATTTGGTATATATTTTCAATTTGGTTAACAAATATGAACACATTTCATGTATTTCAGGAAGGAGATTAATACATCCTTTAATATTTGCAATAGCCCGAAGTGCGCACCTACTGTGTTCTCAATCAGTAAGCAGGATGTGTTGAATTGTTATATTTGGTGGGAGGACCGAGGGCTATGCCAGAGGCTCAGACTGAACTGGCTGATGTTCAGCTGCTCAGTGGCGTTTAACATAAAAATGAAAAAAAAAAAAAAAAAAATCTTTAATAAGACTATGGAATGTACCAATGCCAAAAACACAGCATTTTCTGTAGTTAAACAGTAACGTGTGGAAGTATGCACTATTCTTTACATACGCAATATTATATGTCCAGTTGCACATGGAGTCTAAGATAGATATGACAGCTAACACAAACAAACAGATAAACAGATATAAAAGTAGAATGTAGATAAATTCACTCCCCATCCCAGTGGACTCTGGAGTGGGTACCAATCCAATGCAGGGAACAAGTATGCACATACAGACACGCATTCGCAGACATACAGACAGACCTACAGAAAATTTGGAAATGCCAATTAGCCAAATCTGCATGTCTTTGGACAGCGGGAGGAAACCCACCAAGCATGCGAAGAACACGGCATAAGCTCCTTGCACAAAAGCAACAGTGTTGCTATGTTTACTGTATATTAAATATTTAAATGCATATATTGTATATATATATATATAGGAATTTGTGTCATTGGATACCATTAAAAACAATTAACTCCAAATGACTATTCAGAGAAAGTTTCTGAGAGTAACTCACTGGAATAAGATTATTTATTCGAAAATCCATGAGTTCATGATTGACAGGTTCATTCAATCCCTGCATTATAGATAGACACGCTTCTCWGGCACCTGGCCACAAGAATGGAAGGAGATACTCACACAGTGTGCAGGACACTAACCTTTAAAAGGTTATTGTCTGTTTGTTTGCACTGGATACAATAAAAATTATACTACATACATTTTATTCGTAGTAATCTTTCATCCTGTATATTTCCTCATAAAGAAAGGCAACTCCCAACCTACTGCATAAACTTTACACTCATTCATAATTCTGAATTAGTGATGGAACAGTAAGGATGAAGATCAAATAAGCGCCGGAGTGATGCAAGCTTGTGGTATTGCTTTCGGTCGACATTGTGAATTCCACAGCAGTGCTGTAGCAACAGGTTGACTGCAAGACGCCTGCGCTGTCTCAGTGGCTCTTTATGATGATCTATGGATATGTAATGGGGAGTTTTATTCAAACTTGCAGAGCAGGCAGAATGCTAAA
>QMIH01000462.1:230557-266290 GCA_003987875.1 Clarias batrachus | reverse complement strand
TAATTAAAACAGTGGTTTAACTTTTTCTGTTTTAACTCTTTAGTTTTATGTTCCAGCAACAGGTATTTTCCATGCAAAGCAGTTTCACAACACTCTACCCACTTACCACAACTCAAAGTTGTCTTAACATGTGCAAGTTCACATTTCACTAGCACTAGCTTAAAATTGATGTTAAAATGACATAATTAGCGTTCACACATTTGAAGTTCACCACCCTGCATGTTATCAACACTCATGGTCACTAACTTTTGTTGCAAACTGAACTGTTTAGTTCAGGGTTATTTGAAAAATGAGCTTGTTCAATGAATGGTGCTCTTGTACCACATTTATGTACAACCCTATCTGTTAGTTTCACTCACAGACTCATTCAAGTAGTCTCCAACTTATGAACACTTGAGTTACAAATGTCCGCAGATACGAGTGTACCACGGTTTTACGAACATTCATAGATGCAAACAATTCACAAAAGTATCTCACATATTGTACAAAYGAAATATAAACTCCAGTGTACCAGATACCAAYATTTACTGTACAATTATATACAATATTTTCAGTGTGTAAGTGTTGTGTGCATGTGWGGGTGCAGAATAAATAAGTTTCAGTGAATCAGTCCAGAAGCACGATGATAGAGAATGGGTGTCCTGATTGTTGAGGATTTTCTGAAATTAGGATAATTCACCAAGTTCACAGTCCAATACAGTGGAAAACAGCTCTGAGACAAAATGGTGTTGCGATTTAAAGGCGCAGAGACAACACTGGTACATTTGACATGTGGGAGATTCTTTGATTATGGTTTTTGGTCACATGATGGCAGTTTAGGAAAAGGGTACAAAGATTTAGTAACGTGGATTGATATGCTTTAAAATGTGTATTCGTGTAAAAGGCACATACGACTCACTTTSACTGACATAAGAACAAATCTGACTTACGAACATGGCCCTGGAACTCATTTATAAATCGGAGACTACCTGTACCGCATACACAYGTGTACTTGGGTACGGAACAATATTATTAAGCTGAAAGCTGGCCAGCAGGGAAGTAGGAAGATACGGGGCAAACCGATTGTGCCTGGTCACGGTACAAAGCAGCACCCTGTAATTATGTTTCAGCTAGATTAAAATTGTTCTTTGTCTCCACCGCCAGGTTCCTTATCGATCACATCTGCATCAAAGTCATGATATTTAAAATACTGAAAAGTTAGGCTGCAGCATTAGCCTACACTAAGCACTTCATTGCTTAAGTTCAGCTAGTAGAAGATGAAAAGCTGTCTTTGTGACATGTGATGTTTATCTAAGATTCTGTCAGTTGGTATGGGAGTATGTGTCACAAAGATTAATCACAAGATTAATATGATCACTGTCCTGTGTTAGCAAATATGCTAGAAATATAGTAAAGTAAATCAAGTGATATGAAGGTATAATTCACTTTACTGTCTTTCTGCAAATATATATATATATTTTTTTCACAGCAGTGAAGCATATAAAAGGATATATGTACACTTTGAAACTGATCAGATACAGTATTTATATGCATATGTAACTGTTGCAAAGGTAAATGTTTACATATTCCGTTATACATACTGTATGTGACCACAGTTACATTACTTATTCATATACAAACATTCAGCATTGAGGCAAAGGTTTAAAATATTGATGCCATAATGTATTGCCATAATACCGATTGTGCAATGGTTATGGAAAACAAATGATAAAATAACTAGAAAGCAAATTATTAAGGTGACACAGCTTTCTCACTCTGCATGACCAGAGTACAAATATGCAAAATATTCTATACATTTAATTACATAATTATGAATCAATCAGATTATGGATAAACAGTTTTGTTAATAAATAGTTTATTAATAAATAGTAATTTGTTTAACAAGGTCATGACTCAACATTCCCCCAGTGTCACCATGGCTATTTGTTTAATTGTAAGGTTATTAGCCCACTGAGTGCTTTAAATCATCATGCTTCACAGGTTCATTGCTTCTGTTTCTCCTGAAATGCTAACAAGCCGATTAGCCGGTGTCATTCTCGACATATGTAATTATGTTGCTGTCCGTGTTTTTTTTGTTTTTTTTTTGTTCAATAACGTTCAAATTTTTTTCTTGATTATTATTGCTATTATTTCACGGCTTGCATGCTACAGGGTGATATGGCCCTTATGAAAGATTAAAGCTGAAATAATTCCCTGGTTGACTAACTTTGCAAATTGGTCATGTCAAGCATGCCGGGAAGTGCCGAATCAGCAGTGGTGTGCACTGAGAGTTAGCATATGACCAGCCAGTCCAATTACAGATTGATGTCACTTTTCCAGCTTTTGTAGAAGAACATGATTTGGGTCTGAATGAATCATTCATCCAAGAATATCCATTATATTTTACTATAAACAGCTTATTTATTTATTTATTTATTTATTTATTTAACATGAGGTTTATTTATTTATTTATTTATACAGGCAGAGAAAGTTTGTCACTCACATTTTAATGCCACTGTGCAGGTCATTCTTATTTGATCACAGTCCACAAGAATTAAATGCCATATCTGGATAAAAGAATATACCAATTTTTAAAGACGCATTTCTTTTGTCCTGTGCTCTGTTCAAGGAMTTGTGCTGCATTTCCCAAGTGACTCTCTTCCTTTTGTTTTCTTGACTTATCAGGGCTGGTGGTCCTTTCACAAGGCAGCCAGAGGACAGACTTGATTACTTATTTTTTGTATAACCCGACCAAGTGACTCTCTGAGCCCTTAAATGGAATGGATGGATTAAATAAAGGTAAAAAAATATATAACATTTTGTGATATTTGTCTTACAGCGATGCACCGCCTTTGCTTCAGGTAATAAGCACATCCTTAAATTATTGCATCGTCTCTCTTTTTAGAAATGAAGAATACTGCCTAAAGTGCATAAGCTCTACCCATGCTTATAAGATCTTCAATTTTGTGTTGATGTAGAGCGGCGCTTTCACTGCACTCGGGCGGCTTTGATATCAAACCGTGAACTGTAAAATTGCTTTGGCTACGAAGCAAAACCGCACAGTGTTTGGATGTGGCCCGATGTATTACTTAAGCAAGGAAGCGTGTGCCTCGAAATGGATGTGCAAAGGGTGTATTGTTTACAACGCTTTGCCAATTTGTTCAGCTTGACAGCGAGATGTCAGCATCCATTTGGTCCTGACTGATTGGGAAGGGTGATTGTTGTCTGCTTTAGAGAGCGGCTATGGCTGAACAGTCAGAACACTGCCAATGTGCATATGAGATGCATACATTTAGCTCAGGAAGTGATTACCGTTTTTCTTTCTTCCTGTCTGGCATGAACTCTCACAGTGAATCATGTCAGCTTATGTAACACTGATGCTCTAGGATAGCACAGTGAAATCAGCCCACCGTGCCGTGTTTCTCACCACGACTCTGGATTCATCATTATAAAAGGAAAACGTCATGAATATCAACACACAAGAAGGGAATTGCAATTTGTTTTCATTTAAAATTATTTTTTTAATAAACGGTATCACCTCTTCTCCATATGGGTTCACTCTACTACTTTAATTTMTTTCCCCCCATTGCACAAAAACATGCAGGTTACAGTCATTAAATTGGTGAATCGGTGGATTTCATTATTACTACAAAATAATATACTGTAACCTCTTAAAACCCAAATGTTTGACTGTTCATGTTTGTCAGAGATGTTTATTTTGCTCAGTTACCCGATATGCAAGTTTAATCATCATCATCCACCAGTTCATTTAGATTCTTTCCACTTTTCCTGGAGGGGAATGTGATGGAAACAGGCTAAGAAGGTCAGCCAAGACATCTCTATGCACACACTCCCCCTGTGGGATCCCCATATGCTCCCAATTCAACAATATCATCTCTGCGGCATGTCCTGGATCTGCCCTGGGGTCTCGGGCCAGTGGGACGTCCCTGATACAGCTCTAGCAAGATCAGCTCTCAAACTGCTTCTAACACAGAAGCAGCAGCTCCACTCTGAGGCTCTCCTAGATTGTCAAACTTATTGTGAAGTGGAACAACCATGCATAGGAAACCATACTCATTTTTTGTTAAGTAACAAAGCAGAGTTTGTAACAGTACTGGTAGGTGAGGGTTGTACATTGACATTAAAATCATGAATGGAGATCACTGAAACACTTGGTGAAGTTGCATGACAAAAAAAAAAAAATCAGCCTTAAAAACCATAACTATTTTTAATAGTGAAATTAAGAGTGTTATCATTAACACACGRTGTGATGAGAACTCAGGACTAAACAGCTGTATGTACGTTTAAAAAAAATAATAATAAATAATAAAAAAAAACACTTGTTAGTGAAACGCATCAGAAAAAAAGGCTTTAGTTTGCTGCATGGAGATTGGACACCGGAGCAATGGAAAAGGTCATGTGGACTGAAAGGTCCAGGAGTCTATGATGGGTTTCAGCTGGTTCCACAGGTATAATAGTGTAGTACACGTAATAAATTAGCTGGTATCGTCAAAAATATAGTAAGGCTACACAGGTACCATTGGACCACAACTATGGTAAAAAAAGTTTCTTCCAGCTCAGATGTACAAATTCTCTCTTACTTAATGAGAAAATCTTTGAGGTACAGAGGCTGGATGATTTCACACCTTTTGTACAGTAGTAATTACGCTTCATATAACTTTTACGCCTGCCCCACTGTTTTATCCACAAATACATTAGGTTTCCATGGCCATGACAGACTAGACTCTAATATGGTTTATGTTTTAACAAGCTGCATCTGAGCACTTTAGATTTTTTTCCTGTACATAGTTGACTCATCCTTCTTTCATATTCAGTAAGCACTTTTATCCTGGTCAGCATTGTGGAACATATACGTGGAAATACCTGCTGCACTAAGAAAGCACCATCTTTCATATTTTCGAGGCAGACAAACCATACTGCATGTTTTTTTTCTGTGAGAAAATAGAAATTTAAATAAATTGCAGTTTTCAGTCAGAATGAATTTCAGATTGCTCTTTAGTATCAGATGTTAAATATTATCCTCCATGAGTACTTGAGCTTGCTGTAGTTCTCCTCAGGTTCCACCTTGATCATTTGTTCAAAATGATTTCTCACAGCGGTTGCTCAGGATTACTCACCCACAAGCTCTGTGTATATTTAGCTCTTGCTTCAGTAAATTCTTGCGTGTAAGACGTACAGTATGTACGATGGGATTTTAACCCTTTGTTGGAACTGATGGAAGTCAGAATTCAGTTGTTAAGACAAGAACACTCATGCTTTCAGATGATCTCATTTTTACTATTGCTATGAGCTGGCAGATACTGAATGCATTTTAATAACCCTCATTTGATAAACTGCTTGCATAGACTAAAAATACCTTTCAACAGCTAGACATGAAACTGCATTAACTTGCAATGCCCATGCCTCTTCACTGTAATGAGCAAAGTGTTCATTCACATAAAACCATAAAATTACATATAAAATCATATTTTCCCATAAGAAATAATGGAAACTCACATTATTCGTTGCACAGCCCCAAAAAAATAAAAGCATAAAAATAATTAATACAAAATATAAAGTAAAAATAAAACAAATTAATCTGCACTTTACCTTTAAAAAAAGTAACAATAATGTGTGTGAAAGTGCACAGTGTCAAATGACGGCGCGTGTACCCAATGTGCAGGATTTTTTTTTTCCCCAACCTGCAGGCTGATACAGAGAAAGAGAGAAAATGGATCTTTAACTTCTCTAATGAGACTTGCTTTTGCTTTGCACGCGCGCACACGTGTGTTACAATAAACAGTACACACGCGCTGTACACACACATACAAACAAGAAATTAAAGATGTTTTACGCGCAAGTCACAGTGTTATAGTAAACAGTACATGCGTGCACTGATATTGATTATACCAGTGAGAGACGCGCACTAAAACCCAGCAGGGGAGACGATTATCCACAATTCCGCACCCACAATTCCACAGCGCAAGAGAGAGAAAAACCATTGGCTCAGTTGTAATCACGTGACCCTTGGCGTCAAAACAAGAAGCGCATACATGATACTCGGTACTCATAAACCAAGACTTGCTCGTTTTACAAGTCAAAATTTATTAAAAATCTTTGCTCGTCTTGCAGAGCGCTCGCAAACTGCGGTACTCGCAAACCGAGGTTCCACTGTAGTTTAAATTTGTACCTGTCATGGTAACATCAAATGACCAAGTCACATGACTTATATCTGTTTCCTGTTTTATCCATTTAGTGTCACAACTGATGTTCTGTTTTTGTCTTGCCTTTGCTATTGTCACATTGTCTATTATTTATCCCGCATTGTGTTCATGTTCATGCCTTACTTATCTAGTTGTTTTTAAGTTTGTAGTTTTGTCTGCAGATTTCTACACTTGCTTTCACTGATCAAGTTTAATACTTTGAATGTTTAAAAGTTTTTTTAAAATCATTATTTATTATACAAATGGTTAATATGAAGTTATTATTTTTATAGTTTATGTTTATATATTTCAGGTTGAATGTACCTGTCTGTCTTTCTGTACGGCAGAACTCTCTGGATAATTTTGATATAAGTAAATCAAATTTTTTAAGGTTGTGAGTAATGCAGTTTGGGAGTGTTCCGCAAGATGAGCAAAGATTTTTAATACATTTTGGCTTGAAAAACGAGCAAATCTTGTTTTACGAATGCGAGTATCGTGTATCATGCATGCGCTTTTTGTTTTGACATTGAGCGTCACGTGATCACAACTGAGCCAATGATTTTTCTCTCTAGCGCCGTGGAATTGTGGGTAATCGTCTCCCTTGGTGCGTCTAACCCGTCCTGGAGTCCTGCTTCTGGTTGGAGATCTCGTTGCATGGTGCCCCGTGTGGTCTGCCTGGATTCATATGGTGGCTGGGGATGGTTTCCATTAAGACTGTCCTATCATCGATTGATGCTCTGGGGACCTGTGACAGTTGTCTACCTGAGCCTCAGATTCAAACTGGACTCCTTTTAATTTTAATTTGAACGCATCTCCTGTTACACTGAACTTCCAGTACACATTATTATGCTGATCAATCTCTGCTCTCCGTTATCACCCAGATGAGGATGGGTTCCCTGTTGAGTCTGGTTCCTCTCAAGGTTTCTTCCTGTTACCATCTCAGGGAGTTTTTCCTTGCCACCGTCGCCCTCGGCTTGCTCATCAGGGACAATCCATATTATCCATCTTATCTTGATTCACACACATTGCATAAAAACTTACTTCTTTTTATTGTGTAAAGCTGCTTTGCGACAATGTCAATTGTTAAAAGCGCTATATAAATAAAATTGACTTGACTTGACTTGTGCCCACGCATAATTTGACACCGACACACACACACACACACACACACACACACACACACACACACACTCTCTCTCGCTTTTACACCCCCTTTCCTGGCTTCACAAACACATACAGACACTCTCTGCTCTACACAGAAAACTCTGCTCTGTTGCGATTCTTTTCAAAGGTAAACTTCACAGCAGTGATTCTGTTAGTCTGCGCTCACGCGAGTGTCATTAGAGAGGTTTCTTTTTTTCCTGTTAAACCAGTGTTTCCGTTGTGTGTATGTTTGCTGTGAAACTTAAAAAGCAAGGTGGGGGAGGGGAGGAGGAGTTTTACTGTGTAACATGAGACGAGGGAAGGGGCTAATTCCACACATACACACAAATACACGCCACCTGCGTGCACAAATGGAAACACTTATCTTTCAGGATTTATTTGTACTTTTTTTAAAGGTAAAGTGCAGGTTATTTTTTTTTATTTTTACTTTATATATTGTATTAATTATTTTTATGCATTTTTTGGGCTGTGGAACGAATAATTTGAGTTTTCATTATTTCTTATGGGAAAATTCGATTTGGTTTACGAGTGTTTTGGAATACAAATTATGCACGTAATCCAAGGTTCTGCTGTACATTGATCTGTACATACATCTTTGAAGACTCAGTTTTCAAAAGTTACATTCCTTTTTTTTGGTGTTGGAAATTTGTTGCAAAATACTTCTTTTGTGAGTAATTTGTGCGCTTTGTAGTGGCACATTTCTGTGTGTTCCTCATAAGTTGTGTATTTATGCTAACCTATTGCATTGATTGGCATTGTTCCTTGGCTGTGGCTCCACCTCGAGAGCAAAAGCGCTGGTTTTGTCTGAAAAAGCGATGGTTGCTGTGAGGTAATCTGGCACAAAACTACTCATAATATTCCCTCTACTCAACATTTTGATTTAATTTATAGCACAGATTTAACTTCAGGCAAATACTGAACAAACAGTAAATTCTGTAGAGCCAATTTTGTGTGATGCTGTAACAAATTTGGCTGGACAGACATACGGACATACAGACAGAGATTTTTTTTCTGAGGCTGGCTTCTGGTCCTCCAGTGTATGACACATAAAGACATCATTATGACCAATGTTTTTATATATGCAATTATATTTTAGATTATTTGTTGTTTTGCATTATGCAATATTTTATGTAATTTAAAGAAAATGACAAAAAATGCTTAAATTGATGGCCTCCATGTTTGTGACACGTATGTACTATATATGCTGAATATAATAACGGTGAACATTTCTTATTGTATCAGGGCTGATGTTGTCGCATACAGAGATAATTTCTTCCTTTCATACAACAATGATTCTGATCACTTCTGACTTCAGGTCAGCCTGAAGAAATAAAAATCAACTGGCATTAGGTATGATTCTATTCCTCTTTTATGGTAAGTTTCAAAGCCAACTTGGGTCAAAGAAAAAAAAAACACAAATTTCATGTCTACCATGTCTCATATAAGGAAGATCATTATTGATGGGCTACACCAAGTCTGATGTGCACACGCTGATTTTATAACAATATTTTCCGATGCTGTTTTAAAACAAACAACAAAAAATTGTCTGTCAGAAACTTAAGCCCCCTYCATTTAGAATCAATAAATATACTGTAAGATGTATGTAAAACACTCTCAAACCACAGATATGCAGATCAAATACCTAAAATGTGAATATATTATAGACAGAAAACTACAATACATAAATCACCTTGGAATCACCTTGTTGGTAAGAAAATAATGATTTCTTTGCTACTTAATCTTCATGCCACTTCATTTCAATACTCTTAAGAGGAAATACACACATCAAAATTAAAGTGTACAAGCACCTAAGAAATTTACAATTTAAATCTGATCACACAACCCCAGGAGAGCTGAGACAGGTTTTAGTCGTGTTGTACAAATGTAAATATATCTGTCTTTGCTAAGCCGTAATTGACAACCAAATCCCTTCTAATGCATTATGTCAAAACCCACACGATTCATAACAGCCGGAATTGTCATCTTTAAGGAATTAAAGATGATGGAAATAGCAAACACCACAGGAGGCAGAAGGTAATTAGTCGATTTGCATAGTAGCATGCAAAACAGCAAACAGATCCCATTCATACAATAGAACTTAAATGACTCGTGTTGACGTGCTGATAAATGGGGTCAAATGTTGGAGATAT
Organism: Clarias batrachus; assembly: GCA_003987875.1. NCBI lineage: Eukaryota > Metazoa > Chordata > Actinopteri > Siluriformes > Clariidae > Clarias > Clarias batrachus. The sequence continues at coordinate 256,794 of QMIH01000462.1, read as the reverse complement.
TGACAAAAAAAAAGAAAATCATGAAAATGCAATAATGTCTGAAAATGAATGGGACAGAACAGTAATATGCAACAATTAACTCATATACATGGTGTCCCAAAGTGATTATTTTGAGCAGAATACACACAAATAGGATACAGCAGCTGGGGAAAATGCATAAATTAATAGTAAAGTTGGATTTATTTTTTTGGACATGGCGTGTAAAACATGCCAGAATATGACAAGATCTGCTGAAAATTGTGACAAACACACACACACACACACACACACACACACAAAAAAAAAAAACATCAGGAAAAAATACATTCAAGATATGTAAATATTTAAGATTTTAAGGTAGATATTAAACTGATCTTTTAATTCAGTCTTTATAGAGAATTATTTTAACCTAAACATTTTGTGAATTACAGTTCTATTCCAGTTTTAGTAGTTTGTTTTAAAGCTTAGCATGAACATCTCTGTGGAATACACACTGTTAGAAAAAAGGAAAGAAAAAGAAAAAAACATCATTAGTTATGTACAATTAGCTTTAATAGATTTCCTCAGCGGTATGACCCAAGATGAGTCTTTATTTTTTATAAGTGCAGTTAAAGATCAAGTGGCAGGGTGGTGTAGTGATGTTAACACTGTTGTCTTCACCTCCAGGATCTGGGTTCGATTTCCATGTCTATGTGCATGGAGTTTGCATGTTTCCTCCAGGTAATCTGGTTTTCTCCCAAAGACYTGCAGGTTAAGCTAATTGGCATTCCTAAATTGCCTGTAGTGTGTGTACCCTGTGATGGACTGACACCCTGTCCAGGGTGTACCCCGTCTCATTCCCTAAGCCAMCTGTGAAGAGCTCCTAACCCCCCGCGGCCCAGAATACATGATAAAGAAGTATAGACAATGAGTGAGCAAGATAAAGATGACCCTGCTTCTGTACTTCATTCATTTATCTCAAGTCAGTGCTTTATTCTACTACAGGGTCATGGTGCAATCCTGGGAAGTGCTGGGAGCATTAGGATTAAGATTAAATCCCCCAATTAATTGCATGGACAATTGCATTGTCTCATCATCACAGAGCACCATGGACACACATTCGCACATGCAGAAGTCTTTTAGTAACCAATCCACATAGTGATAAGAACAAGAGAAAATATCCTCTCCATAAAGTCAGACCCTTCACCACCATGTCACTCCGGTATAAAATTAACTATTACACAAACCAAAGCAATGTGAACAGACAAGAGGTGTTCCATGAGTGCTGATATAGCTTATAACAGCACTGGCACACCTAACTATAAGTAGCTCTCCGTTCCACAGGCATTCTAAGAATCATTAACCTCTGAACATTACCATTACTTGGTGTGTGGAACAAGGGATTCTACACCCTATGTAATTTACTAKCTTTTCATTTTAGCTATTCTAAAACAAAATAAGAAGAAATATATACAGTGGAACCTTGGATTACGAGCATAAGTCGTTCCGTGGGCTTGTATTCCAAAACACTCGTAAACCAAATCATCATTTCCCATAAGAAACAATGAAAACTCAAATTATTCGTTCCAAAGCCCCAAAAAATAAATACATAAAAATAAGGTGAGAGAGTGACGCTCGGTGTCAAAATAAGAGTCGTATGTGTGATAAATGATACTCGGCGCTCGTAAACTAATACTTGCTCGGTTTCCGAATAAAAAATTATTAAAAATCTTTGCTCAACACTCATAAACCACGTTACTCGCAATCCGAAGTTCCACTGTATATTAAAAAAAAAATCATTCATGATTCAGCATGTTTCTCAGGACCGTCCACCACATCCATGATTTATTTTGCCCATGTTCGGGTTACATACTGTAGAACCAGTAACAATCAAAAAGTACTTTCACACATGGCAATTAGACTAACTGTAGCTCACTAACTATTAGTCAGCAGCTTAGCATTAATTCCAATGTTGAATAAAAGCAATGTGGTATAACTGGCACGACAGCACGGCCTCGAGTGTGATATTGCTTAAGTTCCATTAATTAAATGATCCAGCGTCAAAAGCAACTATACATCTATACATTTAATGGTAACATTTGGATTTTGCAATTTTATTCACACTACAGTATATAATTTTTTTTAATTTTTTTACACATTTTAATGTTTGTTTTTAACCTTTAAAAGACCCCCTATTACTGTATATTTCCACAAATCACCCCTGGTTACATAGCAATCAAACTAAATCTGTTGGACCAAAAGGTGGTGTTATCTAAGCAATATTAATTAATGTCCATTAGAGTTTTAAAAGGGGAAAATGTCTTATGTGTTTACTGTATCGTTTTAAAGGTGGTGTGCTTGTTTCTTCAGCTTAGTGCTCAGGAGCTGGATGTATTCCACCCACGGTGTACAGTTTGAATTGCTGCAATTTGTCTGCATTATAAACTTCTTCAGCGTCACATTTTTATCTACAATGAGTGGAGGAAAACAAAAACAGCACGATGCATTACTCTTCATTTAGAGGGAATATAAAACTTTATAAAACACACTGAAATTTATCTCAGTTTTATGAAAACCTAGGTTGCTGGCAGTTTGGATAATAAGTCTTAAATAAATACATTTACTCCACAACTGGACATCAAACCAATTATTTATTTATTTATTTATTTATCAAACCTGACTCATGTGTGAGGAAAATGCATACTATATTGTATACTGTTTTCATTTTAGGAATAGAACAACATGGGACAAGAGACTAACGTACAATACAATGCGAAGACCATAATAACTATACAAACTGTATACTTCTGTAAAGAGAGAAATCAAATGTTGCACAATAAACAGTATGCTTCTACAGGACGTGTCCAGTTCATGACACCATTCGGTAACGACCTAGGAGAAGTGTTTGGAGTGGAAACAGCTCCACACAATGTTCAATGTTCATTCACAGACCACAATAGAACAGAATGAAGGTGCAAATGAGATTGATCTAATGATTCACTACCTGGGGTCGTGATTTACTGTTATTCTATGAAAAAAGTCTGCAATATGACACATTTTGTTGCATGTTGCACTATTCACACAAGTGTTCAAGTTAACGCAATATGTTTGATTGTTCAGAAAAAAACAGAACATATATAAGATCAAAAACTCCCTTTATTTCTCTATATAATCCCCTGCTACACTAATGCACTTATCCCAGTGTTTCACTGTGTGGGTCACCCAGTGTGGGACACCATCAAGSTACGCAGGTGCCATGTTTACAGTAGATTGCCCTCTTCACACCTGAAACGCCGGCCTCCCAAGAACTCTTTTAAATGGACCAAACATGTGGAAATGGATTGGAGCGAGCTCAGGACTGTACAGGCGATGTGGCAATAACTCCCACCCGAGTTCCTGTAATGTGCAAGTGACTTGAATGATTGTGTGTACAGTTCCCACAGACAGATGCAGCAAATTGGCGACGAGGACCAGGCATTTAACTCGCCAAATGTTCACAGGAACGACTGCAATGCGCTCTCAGCCGATCATTAATGGATGTATGGTCTTCTTTGAAATATTTACACCATTCACTGTGCACATACTGTGCATAAAGTCTTCTGTAAATGTGACTTACAGCTTCATTTACCACAAATTACAGTGTTGGTTGACTTAATGCAAYTCATAGTAGTTTCCTATAGTTAAAGCAAAAGCTGAATCATTTTATTAGTGTAGACCATTACTAGTACTACTACTACGAATAATAATAATAATAATAATAATAATAATATCATTATATACCAGTCTTATGCTGATGTGCCCATTTAAAGATATCCAAGATAAMGAGAAGAAATATGCAGATTCATAGAGTGAAACATAATTCCAACATAAAACATATCATCATGTATACAACACATACACACATATCTCACACTATATAACACAAAAATAACAGATAAGAGTAAAATATTCCACATCAGATATCTGTTGACCTCTGACTAAATTCAATATATTGTACTTAATGGCATTGTTTCAAGCATTATACTGTATTTTATATTATCTTTTACAGCAGAGTGTGCAGCATGGAGGCTCATGTCTGACCCAACAGTTCTCCTTATACCTCAATGATTTAGTCAGAGGATGTGTTTCTTCAGCAGATTTTGAGAGGATTTTCCAAGGTCATGTTCACCTTCAGCCTTCAACCTTGGAAATGTGAATATCTGGAAAATGCATAGTGTAAAATCAGCTCTGCTGTAGCAACCTACGGTTTCTGAAAGCTCTCCCATTTCTCAGTCTCAAGAGTCTGAACAAGCATAATTTCGAAAAACTCTTTTAATTTGAACCAAATATTAGTTTTATACTTCAAATGGTAGGAAAACTGGTTTCCTTAAATGTAATACCAATTTAAGTCGTATTAYGCCATTCAGTCATATTAATTTTTATATGCAAGCTGTTTTAATGACTCTCAGGCTATAGTAAATTAAACCGCAGATGCTAAAATGAATCTATTTGCATTGAATAAGCCTTTATTTCTAGGATTTATGTAGACATTGCATATCCATTAAGGAAAACGTGCACAACCTGTGCTACGAGGGGCATTCAAGTCAATCTGGGACTTCTGATGAAATTTCTTGTGAATGAAACCGTTTACAGACTTCAAGCAAAGTGACTCTTCGGCGCAGTAAAACATTTGAATGGGGGAAAAGAAGTCTGTACAGTATGTCTGTGAATGACGAATCCAACAGAGGTGGCTCAAAGCCCACTGCACTCATTCTGTACTACAGCAACTTGGCTGAGAGTTATTGCTACATCCCCCGTACAGTTCACACCTCACTTCAAGCCATTTCCACATGTTAAAGGAGTTCCTCGGAGGCCAGCATTTCAGACATGAATCAGGAAGTCAGATCATGGAAAAATCTTTGTGTCCTGATGGCGTCCAAGCACTAGTGAAACACTGGAATATGTGCATTAGTGTAGCAGKGGATYATATAGAGAGATAAAGATACTTTTCACTTACTGCACAATCAAAGGTCCCAGTTTGACTTGAACGCCCCCTGGTATTTTGCCCATGTGAGAAATAAATCCACTATAAACCCAGTATGTAAATCAGCTTGGACGAGCATTGTGGATGTTTTCACAAACAGGAACTTGAGTGTATATCAAACATGCAATATTTGCATTGACTACAAAGCCAAAGCAGTGCTGTAATCTGACACAAGGTGACACAGGATGGGAAGGATGAAAGAGTCGGGCAGCAAATGGCTGTCAGATCGAAATGGTTCATGTTGTTAAAGCGGCGTCATATCTCATCTAGCCCATAAGCTAACCTTGTGCTTTAGGTCAAACCTGTGTGATCGGAGAGCTGGTCACTCGTTAAAGTCAGATCTGTTGGCGAGACGTCAGAGCTGTTCACCTGGCTWAARGCTGCAAGCTCTGATCCAAGGCTGTCGCATCCACTCTGATTACTGACATCATTTCAGGCAGAGAAGACAACCAAAAGGCAAACAAAACATGATTTGCGGTCATTAATCACAATGTGATTAAATCCTTTTAAGGATGACGTTCATCATTATGCTTGTCGTATATCCGTATTTGCTGATGCAGGAGGCCAATGAAAATATATTTAATTTTAGCAGTTCGTTAGAATGGTTTAATTATGGAATAAAACACTTGGGGATTTACAGTTAGAGAAAAACTAAACTAAATCCAATACATGACCAAAGCAGGGTTACTCCAGCCAGAAGATGATTATTTTCCAGTAAGAGCATGTGTATGTGTACGCTGTGAAAATGGATTGACTACACATGCCTAGTACATGCCATATTCGGCCTCATAAAGCAGAAAGAATATGCTTAGATAGTTTATAGTAAACTGAGTAAGGTGCAGTATGATGGAGAGAGACCGCCGCCAAACCTCTGTGTTGGACATTGTGGACTCAGTGTTGTACTGGTCCTCATCCATGTGGCTGTTCCACAAGCTGGCTTTCTGAGGTTTGAACAGATATGAGTTGGAAAGGTGGTACTGCTTTGTTTCACACTACCCAACCTACCACTACCAAGAGGAGGACAGTGAAAGTCCAAGATGGAAAATTAATGAACGTTTACCTTACTCATGTTGTGTAGCATAGCCAAACCTTACATCACGTGCAGTCAACAGTAATATGATTTCTCTTATTATTTCGTAATAATAATACAAAGAAGAAGTGTTTGTTATKTGTCACATATTCATTACGGCACAGTAACGTTCTGTTTTCATATGTTGCAGTTTGAGAGGAAGTTGGGTTCAGCATGAAGGACGAACATTACACAACGCMCCCGGGGCAGAGAGGGTTAAGGGTCTTGCTCAGGTGCAGCAGTGGCAGCTGGGAGGTGCCGGGTTTTGAACCCATGACCTCAATACATTTACCAAAATTCTCGACTAGACTTACAAATTTGACTTTTCTTTGGGCATGTTTTCTAAGCTGAACGCCTCTGTATCAGAACTCAACTTGAAACTTGGATTGGAAACAATGCAAACCTTCCTTCTAGTGATTTRCCAGCCTCCTTATAGTAAGTGTTGTCCAAACTAATTAGCACACCTGTACCACATTAGACCCAAGTGTTGCCCTAGTTATATTCAGCCTTTTGTTACTGAATTTTTGCTCTGATTTTTGGATCGTCTGCATTTTCTTGTTTACTTGTTCTGCCTCATTGCCTGGAACACATTTGAACTTGTAACATTTACAATAAGGCTCAATGTTTGTATCCACCCACTTCAATATTATGACAGCAGTTGGATGGKTTTTTTTTTTTTCTACACCGTTAAGCAAATCTGCTTTCTTCCTTTCAGCAATGGTGTCAACAACTCACTGGTTTCTTATTACAAACAGATTATTACAAGAGGAAAAATTAAATGCATCATTAAAGGTTAAAACTTCACTAAACCTTCATCACTACATATGCCCCTCAAAACAACCACAACAACAAGACAACAGCAACAGACGTTTTAAGAGACCCATCCTGTTGAGTTGTACATAATGCATGGTGTTCAACAGACAAAGGTCAAAAGGTCAGAAATGAAACACGCTGGAACTCCTTTCATTTATCAGGATGGATATGAATGGATTTATGTGCATGAGTGTTTACRCATGAAAAAATTGTATTCATGAATACAAATTCAAAAAAAGTTGATATCCTATTAATGCTGCTGAGATTGATCAATTAYGAGAGGTATAGTAGAAGGACAATAAGTACATTTATTTAGTTACTGTACTTAACTTTTCAGGTGTTCGTTGAAACTTCTTACTTATGCTGCACTACATACGACAACAAATATCTTTACTTGCTACTTTACTACATTTGTGCATGGGCATTGCATTACATAACCAAGGTGTGTGTTATACAGGGTGGAGAATCACAATGGGCAGCACATTGAACACATTTCATAAGTGGTCAGATACTTGTAAATAACTCATGAAAGAATAAAGTTATGTTAAAACCGAGCACACCATTGTTTGTCTTGTGAAATTCCAAATAAGTTTGATGTGTCACATGACCCTCTTCCTATTGAAAAAAACTAAAGTTGGATCCAAGATGGCCGACTTCCAAATGGCCACCATGGTCACCACCCATCTTGAAAAGTTTGCCCCCTCACATATACTAATGTGCCACAAACAGGACGTTAATATCACCAACCATTACCATTTTATTAAGGTGTATCCATAGAAATGGCCCACCCTGTTCACTCTTACTACAAGCTCAGTACTGTTGGTACTTATGTAAATTTGAAGATAAGTACTCAAGTAGAAATGTAAAGGAAGGAGTTCTACTTTTACTTGAGTAGTTTCTTTTGAAAAAAAAAAGTACAAGAAAAAGAATGTGGTAACACAAAACATTTTTAAATACAAAGAGTGTTGTAGATCATGAAAAACCCTATAATAGATAGAATAATTAGTATAAAGCATCATCAGCCTCGTTCGTCTCTACCACTATTAGCTTAACTTCAGTTTCTGGTGACATCATCGTATCACATTACAAGAATTCTCCACCTAAGGTCCAGTCAGACACCCAACAACCACTTAAATGTCTGTGGTCCCTTAATGGTATAATAGAGAAATTCCAGTTCAAGAACAGGGTGTGGCAGACATACAGTAATCAGGCATACCAGTTGTAATAACTTCCTGAACGCACAACAACATGTCTATCTAATGTCTCTTGTACACAAAGCAATTACACATATCCCAAGTGCAGTAGCATTATCTGTCCGCTTAATTCTATTTCATAAATATTACTTTCGTAAAAATTATTTAACTGTATACTGCACCTGCGATCGTTCTTTTATTAAGGATAATTAGGTGTTCAATCAGTGGTGTTGTGTATACACAGATCAATTACTGTACACTGTTAATACAGCTAGTACACTTTAATAAGAGAATTACTAAGTGACACTTCATCGAACAAGACCCACCTTGTCTGGTTATTATGTTTGTTTTGACACCCACACACATTATATGTAAAAAAAAATTCATTTAGTCCATTGTTTAGAAAATGTTTGAAATGTTAACAATCAAATGCAAAAATGAATCAGTTAAAAAATGGACTAGAAATAAACAAATAAATGTAAAACATCCATGTACTGCATGTGAATGTATAAATCTTAAAGTGTGAACTACCTTGTGTAAATAATTACACGACTCTCAAGTGTCAGGCTCATGATGTTTCCATAATGGCACTGATAACACAGAATTGTCCTTATTATCGTCTTGCTCTTTGTGTGGGATTTACTTGGAATGTTCACGTTACTAATTGAGTCTCAGTGCAACATTTGGGAATTATTTATAACCCTTATCAGCTGTGTGCCATGTGATACAAGCACTGTTTAGCTCCTCTCAAATAACACTTTAATCATTGTGCCAGAGATATCATTATATACATCACCCCGGCTCTCCCACTGACACTCCTGCTGGTTTCCTTTGTGCCAGTGAAATAAATCTTTTCCACTCGGATGTACGGCACAGAAATGATTCCCTTGGTCCTGCCGGAATGCTTCATTATACAGTAGCGGCTACAAGCACATCAATTTGGTCGGTTGAATTTAAGAATATGCAATTTGTGTAATTATTGTGATAAATCTTATCATACAACAGTTAGTTCTGACCGAGTAATCTGATTAGACAAGAGGCATTCGGCGAGTGGTGATAATAGCAGAACTGGGACATCTGATTATACAGTATGTACTAGTGCTCATCACAGGTGTTCTAACAAACATTAATTACACTAACTATCGGGCGCCAGGATGGGTGAAAGTAGGTCGGTACGGTCCGCAGTTCTGGGTAGACGGGAGAGCAGCTGCCTGCCAAAACCCACATTTAAACCTGGTCACTGAAGCACTCACAGCAAGACAACACATCTTATAATGTTATATCATCTTTAGCAGCATTTTGACTTCTTAATAATTGCTTTTTAGTTGTTCCAAATTATTTTGTCCATGGCTAAAGTCTTTCTGTCTGTTGTGGATAGATACTGTAGTTCCACCAGTGGAAACGGACGGATAACCAAAATAACCGGTTAGATAGAAAAAAATGAATCATAATCTTTTGATGATAAATGGTATTTGAAGAACTGGTTTATAACAGCTATATCACACTCAAGGTTGTGCTGAATATCAGCACACCTGAGCTATCTTGCCATTGTGCCTAGAGCCATATCATAGTTGCGCTGATATTTAGTACAACAGCACTTGTTCTCATGTGGTGCTATTTAACTGTTCTTAATATAATAAGGAATAAAACACGCCTGAGCATTTTGGTTTAGAAAGAATAAATAAATAAATAAATAAATAAATAAATAAAAGATGACGTGATGGTATTTGACCTTAATTGAAGCAAATTTCCAATAACTACCTCACTGTTAATTATTTTCCAACAGTAGCACATCCTTATGTGTTTGTTAATATGAGTTTACACTTGATTACAAATTCTGCCGCCGCACTACTGTCAAAGCTGGTGTTAAAGAAGGTAAATCAACAAAACAGGTTTGCTGTGGTATACACAAAAATATAGGGATATGTGAAAGCTATATGTGCCATCTATTTGTTCCTCATTTTCTAATCTCAATATACAGGCACATTTTCCAAAAATGATTTCATCAACAAAATGAAATGCATGCCCTAGGCTGCCTTTGTATTGGTATAATTACTCCAAATCTCCAGGTAAGCTCCTCTCCATTTTAGACCTAGGATTTTGTGTAGATAAACGTCTTGAAAAATGAAATGCACAATCACAGTGCCATAATGCATTGCTGGTTCTTGGAGCATCATGTGACATTTCATTGGTGCTGCCCCCATGTTCTAGAAAGAAATACTTTATTCCTAAAACAAATTAAATTTCAGCACAAGACAAATTATTCCATTCACAGCCCTTCTCCAGGTCTGTAAGTGTTTATAAACCAATGTTTGTAATTACCTGACTAAAGATAAATGGCCGCTGAGCTTGGGAATAGATTATGAAAATGGACACTACATCTACACCGAATTGATTGTGGTATAAGCAGTACATATAAACCTGTTAAATAGTGAAAAGTTCAGGAGGATATTAAGATTTAGCTTGCCTCTTATTAGGAGGAACCAAAACTCAGCATGCGATCCTATCATCCTCGGGTAACCCATGTCAGGCCTGAGTTGTCAGGTAGTACAAGAATTCTAGAAATGTCCAAGATGTTGATAAAACAGATCTGGTAACCAGGGGATTATGTGAATCTATGGCCCTGTCCCATCCTTCATGGTCCATCATCAAGGGCTGTGGGTAGTAAGTAAAAGAATAAGGTTGGGAATACAGGCTGCAGAAATGAGGTTCCTCTGTATGGTTGCTGGGTTTTTGGCTGATAGGTTTAGGAGCTTGACAATTCTGGAGCCATTGCGTTTCCAAAATAGAAGAAGCCAGTTGAGATGGTTTGGGTACCTCACAAAGATGCCGCTTACTCAGATCCTGTTATAATTGCATTAGGTTTGATCTTACCCTGAGGTAGATCCAAAACCCGTTGGGAAACATCTCACATTAAGCTGGAGAAAATCTGGGAATAGCAGATGAGGAGCTGAATTTAGTGGCAGGACAGGAAACATACAGAGGTATCAGGTAACTGAGTCTATTTTCTTTATTACTATATTTACAGTAAGTACATATTTCACATCTATAGTTTACATGAGTAGTTTTATTAAAGGATTCTTTTTACTTCTACTTCTACCCCTACATACAGTACTACAGGATAATCCTACATTTCACCGGTGCTGATGCTCTAGAAGGAATACTAAAAGGAATACTCTATAATCCTGCCTAAATGATGCATGACACTGCGCTACTGTACATAACTACAGCGGTGTGTTCTACTTGAAGCAGTATATAATTCATGTAATTGCATGACTTGACTTTCTTTCAAGACACGCCCAATAACACAACAGGCGTTTGAAATCAGAAGCAGAGCTGGTTACAGACAGCGGTGAAAACAGCATGTTCGCAATCGGAAAGCACACAGAAGGGGAGAGAGAGAGAGAGAGTTTTTACTATGAAAACACTTTCTGGACTACTGTAATCTACTGTAATTTTGATACTTAAGTGCATTTAACGGTAAGAACCTTTGTACTTTTACTTGAGTAATATTTGCTTTACTTTACTCAAGTACAGGATTTGTGTACTTTGCTCATCTCTGGGAACATCTATACCAATATTTTATTTACCACTTCAAATCAGCAAAAATTTCTTGACTTTATTTCTTGAAAGAAGCAAAATTATCAGCCAACTGAACAATTCCGTTTTTACTTGCAAGTTTAGTTACATTTGCAACATTTGGAAGATGTTGTAGCTTTGAAGGATTCTAATGTGTGGCTTGGTAAATGGAACAGGCACATGGTGAGGTTGGGAATTGAGGGCAAATAGGCTTAGAGGAAGCCATGGTGGCTGCAACAATGTCAGGTAGGTGGTAACTACATGAATGCCAGGACCCAAGGTTTTCTAGTAGAAAATTGACCCCCCCCCCCCAAAAAAAAAAAAAGAGAACATGAATTGTCCGTCCTACTTCCATTGCTCTATTTGGCCAATACAGTATGTCTGCTGTAGGTCATTTTTCAGTGGATAGAGATCAGCATACAGTACGACTCATACACTCTGACCAGTCTGATGCTACAGTAGTTACACAGACTACTTTCATTGGCCTCAGAAGTTACAACTTCACCTTAGACGTATCTTTTAACGAGATAATGATCTCAATTCCTAATATGCAAAGTATTACATGAAATAATATGTATTATTAAGCAGCAAATGAAAAGTCAGTTTATCTAAGTTAAGTTGATGTGTYGAAAGCTTGACAAATGCATCTCCATAATGGCAGGTCTTGTGGGGTGTTCCCAGTATGCAATAAACTACCAAAAGTGATCCAAGGAAGGAAAAGCAGTAACCTGACAAAAGGGCCATGGGTGCCCAAGACTCATTAATGCACGTTGGGGGTGAACGCTTACCCATCTGCTTTGATGCCATAACAGAGCACAAATTACTGGAAGTGTTAAACCTGGCTAGCAAGGTGTCAAGACACACCGTGTATCACAGTTTGTTGTTGTACAGTATATTGGGGCTGTCTAGCTACTGTAGCTGCAGCCTTGTCACAGTGCCCATGCTGATTCCTTTCCACTGAAAAAGCACCTGCGAAGGACATATGGACAAAATGCAGCAATGGAAGTAGGTCTTTTGTTGATGTCCTGGACAATGTTCTACTGGAAAACCTTGAGTAATGGGTTGTTACCACCTACCTGACATTGTTGCAGACCAAGTACACCAGAGTATTCCCTCATGGCAGTGGCTTCTTTCAGCCAGATAGCGCACTCTGCCACACTGAAGAAAAAAGACTGATCAAGAATGGTTTGATGAATGCTAATAAGAATTTGTGATGTAATGTTTATAGTAGGGTGGCAATAATTTTAAATCCAGTTTCTGTTTTGCAGAAAGATAATGCATTACACAAGCCAAGTATTTTGTTTAATCTAAATTTATTAGTCTAAATGTATAGTCTTTTTGTATGTTAACATACATTGTAGAATTTTGCCTAAAAACACATTTGGAATTTAGTTAGCAACTAAAATGGCTATGTTAATGACCTAAGAATATGAACATATTTTAGACATTTATTCAGCTACTTCACCAGTGTACACTACACCACTGCCATAGAAATGAATAAGAAAGGTATTTCCAAATGTACCTAAATTTACTGGGTAATCACAGACACAAAGAGGTTCAACAGAATCCTGCTGGTTCTGCCACACTCCACATTTAACACTGCGGCCTTTTCTTTATACAGTTGTTAAAGCAGTGACTGCTTTGTCAAAGACACAAGCCCTTGGCACATTTTCATTAAAGAACCTGAGTCATGTCATTAAGGGATCATGTTCACGCTGACTCACATAACAGAGTCTTTTTTCATCCTCAACATCAACCAGTATTTAGTTTTTTTCCTTTGGAGTCTCTGGTGCCAGGAGTGGTGGCCGAATAACAACCGGCTCCAAAAGAACAAGGGAAGCAATAATGTGTTTTTTGCTGACCATGCACCGGAAAGAAGGGCGAAGTATGAAAGTGAAGATTTTATTGAATAAACAGGATCGCTGCTGCTAAATTATGAAGTCGAATGTAAGTATGGATGGTGAAGCAGCAGAAAAACTCTGAAATCAGGTACAGAACCTTCAAGTAAAAATGCTATATTCTTTTTTAAAATTTAATACCCAAACTGTGATTAAGGTTAAATTAAAGTGATTGTATTGTTGTAATTTATGTAATCACACAATGTGCTAATTTTTAAAGTCATAAAATCAGTGGGTGTTTTATAGGTAGAACTCGCGCATCTTAAAAAGCTTCATTAAGCATGAAGTACTCAGAGCTGACCAATGACACCTTAATGTGATGCATTTCCACCCCTTTGGCTCCCACAGTAACACCACACTGAATAGTTAGCTAATGACACTGAATTCATAATGCTTTATACTTTGCACCGATCAGTCAAAACATTAACACCACATATTAACATAATAACATTTATCACCAAATCATATACAGTGGAACCTYGGATTGCGAGTAACTCGGTTTACGAGTGTTCTGCAAGACGAGCAAAGATTTTTAATACATTTTAATACGGCTTCACACAGACACACACACTCTGCTCTACACAGAAACTGTGCTCTGTTGCGATTCTTTTCAAAGGTAAGGTGCTGATTCATTTATCTGTTGGGATTTTTTTTTACTTTTTTAAAAAGTAAAGTGCAGGTTAAGTTGTTTTATTTTTACTTTATATACTGTCTTAATTATTTTTCTGTATTTATTTTTTAGGGCTGTGGAACGAATTATTTGAGTTTTCATTATTTCTTATGGGAAGGTTTGATTTGGTTTACGAGTGTTTTGGAATAAGAGCTTGCTTCCGGAATGAATTATGCTTGTAATCCAAGGTTCCACTGTACCTGTAAACTTGATACTAAAGGCACCGTATRTGTCTGTGGGAACCAAACCCAGCCTGCACAGTCCAAGGTTAGAGCCCAAGGCCTCCAAACTCCCCAGAYCCCAATAAAWTTGGGCTGCTCCAGACAATCATGTATGATCCACAATGCCCCCACCCTGCAACCCACAGCACCCAAAGGATCCGCTGCCAGAGGTGTTATGAAGTCATGCCCAAAGGGGCCAGAGCTGTCCAGGAACCTACACAATACCGGGCATAATGATTTGTGTTTTAAATGTTACGGCTGATCAGTGTGTCATTACAGTATGTCATTTTTCTACAGATGCAGATTAGTATGTTATTAAAGGTTGCAGCATGCTGATTGTCTGACCTGTAATTGCCACCCTAATAAAGTCATTGGATCTGAACAAATCTAAATCATTGTAATAGATCTGGCTATGCATTTGCTAATAACTTTTGAATATAAGGAATCAAAAATTATAGACAGACTCTTAAACAATTGGCCCATAATAAAAATGAAGACTATTCTCTTTTATACCATTAATGTTAAGACATTTATTATATATTTCATATATTACAATAGAGTCCCATTACCTCATGGGTTTGAGCAGAAGCCATTCATAAATGTGGTTGTAGGCACACAGGCTCAGACTGCATACTGAAGAAATCACAGCACTGGTGATATCCGGGACAACTGCATGATCTTGAGTGTGATATTGCTTTAATGCAACAGTTCCAAAAACATCATTTATTATCAGCAGATTATAATATGTTTGTTCACTTAACCAGTTATTATGACGGGAACTGACTAACCGTGGGTGGCGGATCTGGCGACTAACAGTTAGTGTAATTAACAGGTGTTAAAACCTTACCAGTACTGTGTAGATGAATAGTTGGGAAGAGGTGATGGACAGTCCTGAGAAACTTATGAGATTTACTTTATATTTCCACTTATTCCACTTTAGTATATCAGCTACATTCATTTCCAGGTTCTGGGGTTGAATCCCAAATAGTGTTAAATGGAAAGCTATGTGTTATATATGGTGTACAATCCCTTGTTCCACACACCAAATAGTGCTCTTGATCAGCGGTTAGGGAGAGATCTAGGGAGGGAGGGAGGGATTTAGGATTCAGCCTAGCTTTGTAGCTTGCCCTCAGCATATATTAAACAGCACAGAGGCAATTTGAAACACCTTCGAAGCAATTATTATGGAAACAGTGTGCTGTTTAAGATGACGTAACATTATTGGATGCGTTTTCTTGATAAATGTGCTTCTGTGACAGGCTTGCAATGTGGCTTTTGGCAGGTAGATGCTCTCTTCTCAAGAAAGCGGACCGTACCAGCCTACTTTCACCCCTGCTGGTGACCGACATTGTAATTAAAAGTTATAAGAAACCCTTTATGCGGAGTGATACATATAGTTAAATGTGGCAGCATTACTACCGTCTATTATTTCCTCTTGTGGAATGCATTTCATCCGATCTGATTACTTGATTGGAACTAACTGTTGTATAATAAAAAGATTTATTCTAGTCTTCTAACTATGCTATGAAAGTAGATTGTAAAAATTATATTCATCCCAAAAGGTTAATTATTACGTGAGTATGGCATACAGTGTAACTTTGTGTCAAAAACACCATGACTTACAGTACAGTAGGTTTGATGTCAACATATAGGCTTGATATCTTAAAACATTTTTCTGCAGTCATACACTTTTTATAATGTCCTCATGTATAGTATTTGCAACTCTTATCCTTTAATGTTAAATAAAAAATAAAATAAAACTGATTTCCATTAGTCAAAAACTACAGCAAAGAGAAAAGCTTTTTTTTTTTTTTTTCTTTTTTTAAGCTCAAGAATATTCTGTAAGAGTTAACACATGTAGATAAGGCATCTTCCGTAAACAGTACATACAGTACATGGACAACACGTCAAATGTACACAGTGAAATTTGAGTGGCAAGAAGGCATGGGTGTTTACCTGGGCTTTAAGTGATAAGTGAAAGTGATAAAAGTAAAGTGAAGTCCATGCTCTTGGAGCTGTGCTGCTAAAAGCTCAACCCCCCCATGGAGATTAGTTAGCGTGAGGAGTTCCCGTTCTAACCAACTGAAGAGTGCGTGATGGGAATTGCGGCATCTTATATGTGTGACAGACTGGGAACATCCTGGTGAAGCTTTATCTATTTGTACTCTACATGATACTGAAAACTGTGCAAATGTATTTCTTTTGCATTGGTCTCAATCAGAAATCTGAGCATTTGAAAGTCTGAGGTCAAATGAAAGATGTCCGGTTTTTACATTATTAGTCATTTACAGCAGGAAGTGATTTTAAACTTTAATTAGTTTAGTTTAGAGGTCGGTTACTTTAAACACAAACCGTATTATTATCTCTTCACACAAATGCTCTTTGTTCATGCTAACATCAAGGGGGAAATAATCACAGATTCATTCAGGCAGATATTATTAACTCATTAAAACATTTAAAATGCTGTTTTTTATTATTATAATTTTTTCTTTAAATTACGCAAAGTGTGTATGCGCTCTTCTCTATTCTGATGGAAATGTAGCTAGCCACGCTTGGGATATTTACTGTTTGAGGAACTCAACATCAAAATTAGCTAGCAAATGCTTTCTACATCTTTAGGACAATCGACTGGATTAATTAGAGTKGAAATGATGTTTTTTTTKTTTGTTTGTTTTTAGATACTATTATCATAATGCAGCTATTTTTGTTTCTAAAATCTTTTTCAAGCACTTGGGCTAATAATAACAAACAATAAACTTTAGCAAACTGAATTAGCCTTCTACATTAGTTACAGGAAGTGTCACCATGGAAACGCACATGCTTTGTTTCTGTACAGCTGTAGAGAAAGTTTGCATTTATTTCTATCTGAATGGGATTAAATGAACAAAGAGGTTCTTTGGTAATTTCCTATTTTGCAACTGATCCTCTATGACTTTATTTCCATCCACATGAGCCATGTCAGTGTTCTTCCTCTGAGAAAATTACAGGATGAATTACCTACTGTTTTTCAACAAACCCAGCACTCGTCTGGTCATTTTACTCTGGATAAACATGTCCATGATTTTTTTTTTTAATTCAGGCATTGCTTTGTGTTGTCTGAATAAAAAAAAAGAAGTTTGACTGCTGCTTCATGCTGTATTTGCTTGAATTTAGTTTGGTTGTTTACATACCAGTGGCCTTCCTAAAGATGTTAAACACTTCTCAAGTTGCAAGGTGAAAAAATGAATGATTATCATACAATGTGTATCGGTTTCTTATCGTATTTTAAAACCGTCGCCAGAACTTCGGTTTAGCCACAAACTGAATTAAGACCCAGTTTTTCTTTTTTTTATTCCAGCACCTCTTGACCATGGAATGTTGTGAATGGAGTTTGATCACATGACGCCATGACACAAATATATCTAATTTATCAAATGTATCTATTAATAAACCAAGCCAATATGAATAGAGCTTCTGTCTTTTCCATTTTTTTCTCCCTTTATTTATTTTTCATAGATGACTAAATAATGATAAATAAGCATAATATTGGATATCCATATCAGCACAATGAAATATACTGTATTTATCACTTTTTTCACATTTATTTCAAAGTACAGTGGCCTAATAACAGGGATCCAATGACCATCACCAGAGACCATGTTGATGTTTACTTCCATCTCCTTCATGGAGCAAGAATTTGGAAAGAAATGTAATATCATACAACACCTCTGATAATTATAAGAGATATCTTCATCCTACGGCTCCTATAAATGTATGCATTGGAGTTAATACTAGGTACAAAGTGCTTACAAAAGTGAAAGCACAAACATTATGGAAACACACTGCAAATACAAAAAAAAAAAAGAAAGAAAAAAAAGCCAAAATATATGCTAAAAATAAAATGCTGTAAATACAAAAACGTCAAAAATGCAAACGTCAAAGCACATGCAAAAATAAAAATGCTGCAAAAGAGATTTTTTACACCAGAAGTGCTCTGGGAMTGTAGCGGGAGTGAAGAACCCGATTTGACTTAGCAACTACACAGGCAAGAGAGTAGCAGTAAAGGAGACACCATTCATTGTTTCCAAGCTGTAAATGAACAAAATTAAAAAAGTTATTGACGTTATTAGAACAGTTGTGTTGTGTATTATTATGGAAGTTAATTAGTAATAAATATTAGCAGCATTTTTGACCCGTTTTTGACCGTGTGCTTTGACTTTTGCATGTGTTTTTGTATTTGCAGCACGTTTGTACCATTTTTGTGCTTTGACTTTTATATGCACTTTATATGTCCCTACGGACCACCATAGAAAATAAAAAAGACAAACTCTACACTGTTGCCAGCATTTACAACATATTGTAGCCGATTTACTAACTTTCCAGGAAAATGAAATACTAGCGCATTGCATTCATCTGAACAGGAAATGATTCCAAATTCATTCCAAATGTTTCATTATTAATTATGTACAGTGATTTAATTCATGGCCAAAAAAAAAACAAAAAAAAAAACACATCATTCATCTCACGTGACCCAAAACCCTTCAGCTGGTCCCCGCAGTGGAAATGGACACAGCGGCATGCGTGCAGATGATTGCCTGTTGTCATGGCAACCACTAAAGTGGACTTGCTATTTAGTTTGTGCTATTGATAACACGGGCGCTGGGCTGAGCAGTGTTATTGAATGGAAGAGCACTCTGACTAACTCCATTAGACCTCGGAGAACCTGCGAGACACCGGCGAGAGAGGAGTAGGTGGAAATGAGCTCTTATTGGGATTTGATCAACACACACACACACACACACGCACTCAGATGCACACAAAATAAAAGGCACCCATCTCACCTTAAATTTAGCCCACCTCGCAATTTAGATCAACATTAATAGAGAAAGCCTCAAGACCTTTCCGGGTTTTATCGCACAACACATTAGGGGCACTTTAAAATTCAAAGAATCAATGTGTAATTACTGAACCATAATCATCACTCTCCTTAGTATCGCCCTCTTTCATGTTTGACCCATTTGTATTTTTTTCTTTGCTCTAGCTTCATTTTGACATGCAGCCAGGTTTTAATCGGACCGTCTAAAAAGCACCTCACACATTACTGTTACTTTCTGATTACTGCTAATGGCTAGCCAAGAAAAATTATTTTTACATGGTGATTAGTTCAGATCTTTTTAAACACACACACACACACACACACACACACACACACACACACACACACACACAGCACGCATTTTGGTGACGTCTTCTTTGATGTCATTTGCATCAGTGTTTCTTTGGAGTACTACCACGGGACTCAGGCTCTCAAATCCCTCTCCAGAATGGCAGAACATAACAAAATGATGCACTAAAATGAGAAATGCATTTCCCTCCATTTTCGTCATGGAGCTTGCAAAGAAAAAAAGAAATGGGTGGGTATTTGCACAAGCACCTGAAACCCAGCAATCACATGAAAGCGCAATTCTCAAGCCTTTTTTATCTTTTTGTAATGAATCAACTGAATTGAAAATGTTTGTCCTTGCCATAGTAAAGCAAAATCTTTCAGAGAAAAAGAAGCATTTTGTCACAGTTGCGGACTATATGAAGAGCTTCAATGCAGAACGCAATAAATGCAATTTTCAGGTGTTCATTCGAGCAGGAAAATTATTTTCCTCAGGCACACAAGGTTGTCTAACTAAAATGTTTAGTCCAAAAACTGCTATGTATTTTAACAGATTAACTGATTTAAAATTAGGTAATTTTTGTAGCAAAATGTGACACATCCAAGAAGATCCAGTCACACAAGTGCCTCTTTCTGCCACATGATCAATAAAGCAAAACTGCCAACTGAGCGAAATAGTGGCTGCGTTGAACAAACGAAATATGTTTGCAGGTTTCCCCATCAGTCATGGACCTCTGTAAAGACGTGCCATTGTCAGCTACCAAAAGTGAAAATAAAACTGATAGAGGAAAAATGTTATGATACATWGTAAACTGAAAATAGGTACATGAATAAATAAATAAACATTTGCACAATAAGGAAAAGGGTTCGTGATCAGTAAACCTCAGCAAAAACAACTTCAGAATTTTAGCATTTTGCAAAATCATTAAAAAAAACACATTTTAAATAAATAAATAGCATAATATTCTGTCACACTTTTTGCTTTTTAACACCAAAAAGTATGTCACAAAGTTTCTCATACAGTTTGTAAAACTCCGTTTATCTTTTTTATTTATTTATTTTATGAACTGAAAAGCTCCCAAAAATGGATTTCTCTCATCAGTGTAATATCTATTAATTTAAACTGTTTAAAAATTTAAAACAGTTTAAAATTGTGAATTTTTGACCCTTTGTCACATGAATAAAAAGCAGCATGAGAATATTTAATTCAGTTTAAAACTGAAGGCTGCTCTGGAATCATCATTTGAGGTTGTTCAGATGTAACAAACAGGGAAAAACTATTTCTATATTCTCAATAACGAATCACGTACAAAGATGCAACTTTCAAATATTGGCAATGGTCAATACGAAAAATAAATAGGATTTTATATTGATTTATTTTTACTTTGCTTTTTCAGTAATCGTTATAATTAGCTTTAAAAAATCTAAATAGAAAAAAAAAAATAGTTTGACTGTGTGGGTCTGGTTTGATTTTTGTGAAAGCCAGAACCCATCGACATGAATATAAATAAATAAATATATCCAACATTTTGTAATTTTATACACATAAAAATGTTGTTGCTAGAAAGTGAAAGTGGTGATTGCCAAAATGTGTGACATCATCTGAAAGGATCTGAACGTTAGGATAGTGGTTATATGAAATTAAAAACAACCACATTAATACAATGGGCGTTCAAGTCAGCCTGGGACTTTTGATTGCTCTGAATAACAGAACACAGTAATGAGTATAAAAACCCCCTTTTATTTCTCTATGTAATCCCCTGCTACTGTACACTAATGCACTTACTCCAGTGTTTCACTAGTGCTTGGATACCATTGAGTTTTCTCAGTACACTGGAGCCATGAGCAGAGTGGTGGCATTACTTCTGAAACGCTGGCCTCCCAGGAACTCCTTTAATGGCCCAAATATGTGGAAATGGCTTGGAGTGAGGTCAGGACTGTACGCAGGATGTGGCAATAACTCTCTCTCTTAAATGTACGGCCTTCTTTAAAACATTTGCGCTTATTTAAATGTTTTACTGCGGCTAAGAGTCTCATCACTGTACTGTGCTTGAAGTTTTCAGGAAATGTCAATTGCTTTTACTTCATCATTCACCAGAAATTCATAATATAATAAATCACAAATTCAAGCTTGTCTTGAATGCTCCTTGTAAGTTAGTAAGGAGCTAACTAAGAAAAAAAAATCCAATAAATAAAACAGAAAAAAAGAATTAAATCATTTATTATGCACTTTTTGTAAAAACAGTAATTAAAAAATAAAAGAAAAATGGAATTGCAAAAAAAAAAAAAATGGAATTGAAACCATGTACTTTCATGTGTATTTAAACCACTTTTTACAGACTACCTCTGATCAGCGTGAAGGCAGAACGCCCTGAGACAGAGCTCTAACTGTTCACCTGCAGCTCTGAGTGAAAATCAATGAGTTGGTTAAATTCGGATTAGGAGACAAATGATTGTACTACAAACATTATCAAATAATTAAAGGAAAGTGATAAACTCCCCAGGCTTTCATTTCTTCCTCCTGATCTATGTTTAAGGCTAATTAATTCATTCTTATTTATTTATATATTCTCTGCTTGCACTATATGTCTAAAATACCTTTAAAAAATAATATCAGTACATAATATATATACACCCTAAAAAACACTGGGTTAATATTGGACCAACTACATGCTGGGTTAATTTAACACAGCAACATGGGTTATTTGTTTAACCCAGAAAGATGGGTAAAATATTCAATCCATATGCTAAGTCATATTTAACTATAATGCTGGGTTAATAATATAATTCTACCACATAAATTGGTCAAATGTTCTACCCAGAACTATTCTACTCTACCCATTCTATTAACTGGAATGTTGGGTTAATTCTACCTCACAAATAGGTTATTATTATTTTTTATGTTTTTCAAATCTATGGGTAAAACAGTTTAAACAGTTAAATTACTTTCATATACTGGTCTATTACAAAAGAAAAAAAAAAACTCCAGGTTTTGCAAACCATACATATATGCAATAAACACCCGATTACATGTAGAAATCATAGAAAAATGTAGTATTTTATCTTCTATTTTAGAAAAATAAATAAGTTCAACAGCGACATCATTACGATACTATTACTCAGAAGCACTAATGTCTGAGAGCAGTGCTGGTCATTATCTCCCAACATCAGGATGTAGGGGTTCGGCCTCGACACTTCAGCCTGCTGGAGATRTTCCATGTTGTCAGTGTCAACGTTAGAAAGAAAGAAAGTAAAGAAAGTAAAAGTTTATGGGAAAATCRASAGGGTTGGCTAGTATGCATATTTGTAAGAAGWTTCGTGTTTTGTAACACCTCAACTTTTTATTGTCTCAAGYACTGAGATTAATAAAGTTCTAATGTTAATGTGGTTGCTAACGCTAGCAACCTAGCTAAATGCTAGCATCATGCTGACACTACAGTTAACAGTTTAGCTTTCATTCATCACTTCACCATCTTCATACACCCTGCAGGCATTCTACAAAGAAAGATAAAAAGCTCAGACATTTCTGCAGTTTCTTTCATACACAGGTGGGGTTCTTTGGTTTGGCTAGTTAGCAGCCATTGTCAGATAAACTAGCATGCTATAGCACAGACCAGGCTGAAAGTTTGAGTGTAACACGGTAACAGTAATAAATGTTTCATACAGTGAACAAATTCAGCCATAGCTGAGTGAAAGTGTGTATACAGACCTTATATTTAAAAAAAATTTCAGCGGCTGCAAAAAAAAATAAAAAAGACACAAAGTTAACACAGCCACTGAATACCGGTGAACTTCGGGGGAGGGGCGGTCTTGTCTGTGATGTTACTAGCTGTCACTAGCTAACCCAACTGCAACAACAACAACAACAAAAAAAATGTACCCAACTCACTGTAAATAACCCAGAAAAATGACCCAACAGAGGTAACCCAGCGTTTGGGTAGTATAAATAACCCAGCATTTTTACTGTGTAATATTACTGTGTAATAGTATTTAATCCATATATAATTAATATAAATTCAAATTTGAATTCAAATTCAAATCAATGCATCATCTGTGGATCAATTGTATTTGATTTTGTCTAATCAAAGTTTTTGACCCTCTGATATTTTTGCATGTTCATGTAAATCAACATACAGTATAACCATTTATTGGGGACTGAAGAAGTACAACGTAAATATGATGCAGCCAGATAAAAGTSCGTGATTTGCAGCATTTTCCACCCATGTGGAAATGGCTTGGAGCGAGGTCAGGACTGTACGGTGGATGTGATAACTCCCAGCCAAGTTCCTGTAATGCGAAGTGGTGTTGGTGAATGATTGTGGGTTCCGTTCCCGCAGACAGATGTGCTTCTTCCGCAAGTTGGAGACAAGTTCTCCATCGATTTTCAAGGATCAGGCATTAAACTTGCTGAATGTTCATGGGAATGACTGCAGTGGGCTCCGAGCCACCTCCTAGCTGGAATCGTCATCTCTGGATATACGGCCTTCTTTACAATCATTCAAATGTTTTACTGCACAAGAGTCTCTTCACTGTACTGTGCTGGAAGTCTTGTGTAAATGTCAATCAGTTTTATTCCTTCATTCACTCGGAATTCCATAAGAAGTCACAGTTTGATTTGAACACACCTCATATAACTTGCTGTTGCTATAGAAACAATAACATATTAAAACGAGTGCATCAATATAAACCTRCATGCTCTCAAATATAATGTGGATGCAATAAATCAAGAGTTTTTTTTTCTTCTTCACCTCTATTGCTTTTGTGTTTAGTTCAGTCTTGTGAAGATTAATGAGACTAATGACACTACCTTATATAAAACTAGTCTTTTGTCTCCATTATCCTTAATCCTCTCCCATAAACATGCTTTCAAACAATGTTGGTGAGGTGTCTTTTGGACTCTAAAAAAGAAAAAACACAAACTTTGATTTTTGTCTAAACATTGATCCTTGTTTTTCCCCCCAAGATGCTATCATCTACTGTTATCCTCACATACAAGTCTAGATGGAACCATACTACATAAGCTACACGGAACAGTCCATTAAAGCAGCTAAAACGTTTTCTACGCTTTCTTTCTGCTGATTAGCACAACCTCGTGATTATATAGCTATAGTTGTTTTTCATGAACAAAGCTACAAAAAGCTGAAGTTAGGTTTCAAAATTATGATTGCCAACGGATTTATAAGTAAAATATCAGTCGAGTTTATTCAGACTTGTGAGATCAGTTTTTAACCAGAAATCAGTCTCTATTTCTGTATATCTGTCGAGATCAGAAATTAATAAAACTTTGCTAGTCAATTTTGCCTGAAGTTAAATCTGTACCATAAATTCAACCAGAAATGTTAAATAGACGGAAAGTTATGACCAGTTTTGTGCCAGATTACCTCACAGAATCCAACGCTTTATGGAATGAATATATCGCTTTTGCCCTCAAAGTGGGTGTGGATATACACGTCACTTAACAGAGCTAATCAATGCAATAGTTTACCGTAAATACACAGAGTATATCGAAGACACAAAAACAACCATAATGCCCCTACAAAGCGCCCAAATCCACAGCATGGCTTACTCCAAAACAAATTATGTGACTTTTGATGGTGCTAATTAAAGCTGTCATGTAAAGGGGCACTAGGAGAGAAAACACGGGTCATTGGTGCAAACATACCAGCAAACATTTGGACGTCTGATGACCGTTGAATTGACACGTCCCGTCATGGTGGAAAAATATTTCCAAAATGAAAGTATTTGGCGTTATGTGATTCATAACAGCTGTCCTGTGTTCTATGTCACATATTTTTACCAATTAATGCCAAATGTACAGTACTGTGCTGTTCAGAATGGGAGTTCTTAATAGGCAGATCTACGGTTACCCTCATTATTTGGTTGCTAGGCGGTGCTGCCATGGGGACAATCTGATGTGCTACACCTGGCAGCGTGTCTATTTAGGGCCCTGGAAACCGGCACATGGTGTGCGATCACTAGGTAGCACCAGGTAGAGAAGGTCAAGACAAAGACAAAGTTAGCAAGAAGAGCCTGCGTCCGAAGAAAGAGAGAACAGCATGATAAGTGTGCGCTCTCAGTTATAAGTGAAATGGTTAAAAAAAAAAAAGAAAGAAAAAGAGAGACACATAAGCCTTTTAATGGGATAACCTTGTCGTGAGCAGATGAGGTATAATAAAAAATATATATTTTCAGTTTCCAAAGCCCTGTCCTGTCTCAAGGAGACAGATTGGCTTTGTGTTTAGTTTTTTCAGTTTTCTTTAATTCCGTTTTAAGTTTCATTAATAAACCCACATTATCTCAGAATGGGAAGTTTCCACAAGCACGCTTGCACATTCTGAAATGTCTGTAAGGATGGTCCTTGGCTTAGTACTGTGAAAGAATAGTAAAAAAATATTTTTCTTAAATATTGTCTTCTCTTGGTGTTCTCCTGCCAAGAATTTTTGACATAGCTAATTTAAATAGTTCCTTATTGTATAATTCTAAATCTTCTTATAATAATAAATTAATGTAGTTTACTTTATTTCTTTGGTCCACAGTAACAGCTGTCATGTGCAAGTCTTTACTGAGCAGATGCTTTTTCTTCAACGTCTCTACTTTCATTTTTTCATGTACTTTCTCCATTTCTTTTCCATTTACTGTATATGAGAAATGAAATCTTAATAATAATAAT
>QMIH01000462.1:212224-224644 GCA_003987875.1 Clarias batrachus | reverse complement strand
TAAAACTTTTGTGCATTAAAACACTGATTTACCTTTAAAATGCTCTACTAATAAAGTTCCTGGATTGTGACTGGGTGAATAATTTAACTTCTCGCAGTTATGATAATGCACCGCTACACTTGGTTCCCTGTTGTATATAATGTCGAGGCTTCAGAAGATGACAGAAACAGCACCTGGACCACAGAGGACAAGAGTTCAGTGCCACGGACAGCAACCCCAATGACAGGCAGGACAGCTCGCCAAACAAAAACAATGCAACCTGCATGAGAACCTGAGCCCAACACAATCACCAATGGCTAGAGGGCAATTAAGACTCACACTTGGATCCAGCTGGCAGCAGGTTTGGGACAGAACAATCAGGAGAACCACAGACATCAGCAACTACACCCATGTTTCTCCACATACTGTACAGTAATAACATTGCCTTTAAATCAGGAGTTGGAAAGATGTACACAATCTTTATCTGCATATTTACATAAATTAATCTACTTCTGCGTTTCATAAGTATGAGCTCATGTTTAGCTCTTTAAWGTATACAGTACTRTACTGTATGTCTTGTAGTACACTGTACATTACGTAGAATATAGAATATCAAATGGTCTGTACTGCATGTAGAGTATTACGATGCAACATGCCATATGCTACAGAGGACATGAAATCTGATATTGTTTCAAAATTAAAGATCCAATTAATGCAATGTTTGCAATAAATGCCCCGTTACGTTATAACATTGCAATTAGCCTACTCAATATAATACGAGTGTTTAGTGTGTGAACGAGGGAGATTCGTGTTGAAATTTCTGAAGGGGTGTTCAAATTAAACACTCTAACTGAAGAGGAGGTTATCAAACAATCTCACCACATGCTGCCTCACATTATTAAAATGTGAAAAGAACTCTCAACATGAACAAGAGACTTTTTATACACATCATCATCACTTGTCCAGGGAACAAAAGTAAAAAGCCATTGCTGTAATTGCTCCATCCCTTCTGCAATGTGACGAAAGGTGACCGGGATCTCAAAAAGGCACTTTATTATTTCTAATATGCTTTTTCAGCAATTATTTCCAATTTAGGCTTAATTGATGTGATAAACTGTTAATTCAMAGTACATTCAGATAAAATTTTATATCGCCACATAACGTTGTTGACGGGCGGCATGGTGACTTGTGGTTGTCGCCTTGCACCTCCAGGTTCTGTGTTCGAATACCTCAGGTCTGTGTGCATGGCGTTTACACGTTCTCATGATTCCTCCCATCAGCCGAAGACATGCAGATTAGGTTGATTGGTGTTCCAAATTGTCCAAAGAGTGTGAATAAGTGTGTGTATGTTCACCCTGTCCAGGGTGTACCCCGCCTTGTGCCCTATGTCTCCTGGGATAGGCTCCAGGTTCCCCTTTGACCCTGTATACAGAATAAAGCAGTATACTGTAGACGATGAGTGAATGAGTGAGAACGTTGCTGAGCCTAGACCTGACCAACCGAAGCATCAGCAGTAACACTGCCTCCAGATGCTTGCACAGTGGGCATTCTGTATGACCGGTGCATCATTGTGTTTCTTACCCGAATTCGCCACCACTCTGGATTAGGGTCAATCTGAACACATCAGAACACACAACTTTTTACTTTACTTCCAAATCCAAAGTCTTTATGGTCCATAGCAAACTCAAGCATTTTTATTAGTTTCATTAACAAGTGTTTATTTATTTATTTATTTTTATTTTATTTTTTTAATGGCTACACTGGTGTTTCACGTTGTCACATCATGAGTGGGAATGCTATTATTTTCACTATTAAACCTGGCTCTGTTTTCTATCACATATTTTTTTCCACAAATTTATTGGTTTAGAGCCATCCTTCCAGATTTAAAAGATAATAATGTTTGACACATTATTATCTTTTAGGTTTTTATCCCAGTCTCAGTCATTTAAATTTTTTCTTGAAAAAACTCCCAGTGTATGCATTATTTAATCAATTTAAATTGATTGCCTTTATGGCTCTTTGAAAATGCAAAAAATAAAAWAWAWAAATAAAWAAATCATATTTATTTGTGGATCAAAACCACTATTCTGTCAGCAAACTGGTCTCAGTTCCATTCGAATTGCAGTGTTGGTTACCCCAATCCAGAATTTATTTATTTATTTATTTATTTATTTATTTATTTATTTATTTATTTTTTAGTTGATGTTTTACATTGGGCATCTATAATCAGCGATACAGCATAGTAAATGTACATGATCTTATCCAACAAATATTAGATATTATTTAAAAAATACATTATTAGATACATTTGACTAATTGATGATGGGATTTAATACAAAGTTATTTGGTTTTGCTGAATATGAATCTGCTTTTGCTGCACAGACCTGCAACCCTGATCGTCAACACTAACTAAAACTTAACATCCTTCTGTATTTGCTGATATTAGTTGTTAGTTTTAGGGACCAGACTGCATACGTTCCATTAAACAACCAACAAACCAAAGTTCATAAGACCTCCAGTTTAGCATTATACTAGCTGTATGTGTCTATAAATACCACCCCACACACACACACACTCCAATGAACAAAAACTGAGACTCTCAGTTCTGAAATCAGTTGAAACTTGGTTTTACAATTTCATGAAATCATGAGTTGTTACATAACTGTAAATATTCTTCATAATACGTGAATAGTGTGAGGGCAGTTAAAAACAACAAAAGGCAATACATAGTAGATAAGCAAAACCACAAAAAAACAAAAACAAATGAAAAACAACTGAAGAACAGAGCTAACTGATGGAAAGACAAGACTTATGTGACCCATGCACAGTGTGTTTGTTAAAATGCATCGGGGTAATGGGTGGAAGGATTGCCTTTGAAAAAGATCAAAGGAGCAAAGAGGAAGGAAGGACAGTAAGATGGAGAAAAAGAAATAGGAGGAGAAAAAATAAGTATTAAATAAATAAATAAATAAATAAATAAATAAATAAATAAATCAAACAACTTAAATATATGTCTCAAAATAGGCTACCCTTACCTTATTATAATAACAAAGTACAAAAATATCTTTTGAATTGCTTTGGATACAGTAACCAACATTCTCCCATTCTGAATCGCTCTCAACTACCACAGGTCCAACCGCTGGTTCCTTTCCCAAACAACTCCCCGACCCTAGTGAGGGACTTTTATTATGTATCAATAGTAATATTAAAAAGGTAAGTAACAGTGGCAGATGAGGAAAAAATATTATTATTTATTTATGTTTTCTTTCCTTATCTGCCACTGTTACTTACCTTTTTAATATTACTATTGCTTTGTCTTGAACTTTAATTATTATTATTATTATTATTATTATTATTATTATTATTATTATACTAATAATAAAATAATAATACATTAAGTTAAATGACTAAATACATTTGTAACAGCAACTACAGCAACAATAATAGCAAACAATGACAGTTTGGCAATGGGGGGCAGTGACAAAATAAATAAATGAACGCTCAAGACAATAACAATAATAAGAGCAGTAATAATTGGACAAAAAAGTAGTTAAGAGAGAGAAAATAATTAACACTGGAGAAAAAGGGGGAAAACAAATAACAATAACAGTGATAGTTAGGTGCTGGGTATTAACAGTACTCATAATAATCAAATATGATGAATAATAAAATCAATATTATTTAAATAAAAATAATCTTGAAAATATGAAGATCTTATTGAATTATTATCTGTAAACAGTATAATTTATTTTCTTCTTTTTGTGTAAGAATAACAGTAGGGGAATGTTCCAGTGATGTATACTGTATGTCGTAATATATGTTAACAATAATACTACTACTACTACTAMTAATAATAATAACATTATGAGGAAGAAGAACTTTTTTGTTAAAAACTGATATATTGTTTTTGAATGAAGCCCTCATTTTCTCTGTAGTTATTTGTTCTGCAAGATTAATCCGGTGACTGATATATGAGAAGTTTTTAGTTTTCCAATGGAGGACCACAGTTTTCTTTGTGATTGTTAGAGAAATGAGTACTGAGTTTTTGTATTTAACTGGGAGATTATCGATTTATGAGATGTCTAAAAAATGAATTCATTTAAAAATATCACTATTTCATCAACTCGGACAGCTTGGTGGAAAGCTCACAAGATCACTAATTAACACGAACACCATGTAGATACTGTACAGTAGTACAACCCTAGTATAACCCTAACCCTAACCCTAACCCACCCCCCCCATCCGTCACAATCCTGACTTTCAACCTCACAATACCCCAACCCACTTTTCAACATGGTAGCACAAAGGAATCACTCACCTTCACCACCTGTTTGAGAATAACCAATTTCTATCATCATTTCATACACTAATGGAGAAGTATGGAGTTGGGGGAGAACAGTATCTCCAATACCAAGAATTGATTAAATAAAAAAAATAATAAGACTAATAACCCACTACAGCCTTCCAAACTAACTGATAAGATTATGAAAATTACAAGATCAAAGAAACAACTATCAAAACTCGATGAAATCATATCCAATACACAAGACACAATACCAACTTAAAAATAAATAATATATAAATGAATAAATAAATACATAAATAAATAAATAAATAAATGAATGAATGAATAAATAATAACAACAAAAGTTCTTACTTTGTCGCCCAATTCTGATTTAGGGACAGAAATCTGTAACATCTTTTCTAGGACCAGCAACTCAAATCTGTTGCCAGGGATGCATAATGTTTTTTGAGGATGCATAAAAATGTACAACAGGCGATTAATTCTTCACTGAAATATATTTATATATTCACAGACTGTTAAAGTAACATTATATGTCCAAATTAAAGTCAACATATAAATCACACACACACACAAAAAAAAAAAACATTCTATACTCACAGCAATATTGTGCACTAACCGCAAGATCCCAGAAGTAGGAGCATGGATTTATGCGCGTTCTGCAAAATTAGAGGAAGATGCAGAAACGTTTGTTTGCACATGCGACAGTGAGCATATTTAGGATGGATACACAGGTAGGATGAATTTATAGAACACCGACTGAAGACCTGATTGGTCAAATGGAGTCATGTGATTATTGTTGCTGTGTCTGATTGGTGAAACAGTCAGGCGGTAGATCTACCATGTGTAGAATAAATGATTAGAAAAAGTAACGAATCGAGTGTAGCGGAGTAAGAATAGTGTTTCTTCTTCACAAATCTACTCAAGTAAACATAAAAAGTATGGTGCAGTAAAACTACTCATAGAAGTTTTTTTTTTTTTTAAGTTACTAAAAAAGTTTTTAAAAAGTACAGTAAATGTAACAAAGTAAATGTAACTTGTTGATATTGTACATGGCTGAAGCCTACTTGACTTGACRGAGACCATCCTGAGCTGCAGAATCCCCACATCTCCATTTCTCTGTTTGCTATTTTAMTAGAAATTCTCCATTTTGAATTTAATTATATGGTAAAAAAATTTGTCATTGTGTGTCATTGGAATGCTTTGATCTGCTACTTTCTGCTCYGAAAGAGCAACTTTTCTCTTTTCTTATGATTTAAAATGCTGACTGTAAGAAGAAAAGATCCAATATTTGCACTAATGACTATTTGAATAAATGAGAACATCTGTTTAAAGAGAMGTCAGGATGATTCTCTCTCTCTCATACACACAATGGCATCTTGGGCCAATATAGGCTGGATGATATCGGGMGAAATTATATTCTCACCCAAAAGTATTTACTGAATAAAATTCACAGTAATATTAATTCAGTAGGTAAGATTAAATTCAGTTGAAACACCTATAAAACTCCCAATGCAGCCCAAAATTGATGTGGATGTGAAAGTTGGTTTCTACGAAACTGGACCATTGAGATGTCGGTCATCTGAAGTGCGGGGGCAGATTCGAAAGGGAACCCATTGTGTTCGGAGTGACACCAGATTGTGAGACTACACTAGTAAATCATTATATTAGCACACGGTCACAGAAGGCAAACGATTACAAATGCAATGAAATGACGAAGCAGTGTTCAGTTTGAACATTCTGTTCAGAATCATGACCTTTAACCTGATGTTGATCCTTCAGGTGAGTTGAAAACTCCACCATTCGGAACACCCTGCAAAATCACCAGCGCAGACGTCACTTCYTCCTAGCGTTACCATGGTAACATAGGCTCCTCGGATACCTGTCGCTGCTGCTGTGGAAATTTCACATATTAAATATTGAATATTTATTGAAATAAAACCTGATACCATTGAAACGTGTATAACTTGTAAATACATTATTGATTAATTATAATAATAATTGATTAAAGATGTATGGATTTTTTTTTTTACACATTTTACTAGCCTATATAATACTAAGGATTTCCTGGTTAATTTTTTTATTATTATTATTGTGTCCTTTTAATATGACGTCTTCCTCGATAATAATATTAATAAATATAGAAATCCTTTTTCAAGCTCCATTTTTTTCATGCTCCAGCGAGACGCAATGACTGATGGGAATTGTTTCATTACCTTTCCGGTGAAGTGAAGACCTGTTGTTCACTTGTTCCCTACACCAAATCCAGTTCCCTTTGAACTGAACATTTTCACTCCCTCTGGTTTGGAATCACACTTAACACGGCTGACCACCGGGTGTAGCGTACTGTACTTCACAGGGTACTTCAGGCCGTTTGGACTGCACCTCTTATCTTCACCGCTGGCTTTGTGCATGTGGGCCCTGCCATGCTGGAACAGGTTTGAGCATCATAGTTCTAGTGAAGGGAAACTGTAATGCTCGAGCATACAAATACACATTCTATTCCAAATTTGTGGAAATGTTTGAGGAAGGATTACATAATTTAAAATAAGATGTCCACATACTTTTGCTATATAACAGTATATACAAACTTCTTGAAAACTACGTGACTGAATCAGGGTTGCAAGCTTGGCATCGTCAATAAATAATAACCATTTCAAGGCATACTGATACAAAAAAAATGCAAAAAATGYAAAAAATAAAATAAAGAACCAAGGTAACATATAGAGCCAAGGTTAGCTGATTTTTTTGTTTGGGTGTTTGTTTTTTTGCCAGGAATCACAAAGATGAATTGATTAGTTCCTTCAAACTATGCTGTGTGAAACAAAACAAAAAAAGGTTATATAAGTTCAGAATACACAAAACTTATATAAAAAAAAAACAAATAAAAAAAAGTATTTCATAGTTTATTAGTTATATACTGTACTGTGCAAAGGTTTTAAACCCACCACCATTTATTCATAATGCATTAAATTTAATAAGATTATTTAGACTAAATGAAACAGGCAACAAAAGTTCTTAAAAGTTACAATTTTTTTAAAATTATTGTTTATGTAACAACCTCAGCAGCAACCTCATTTCCGTCTCATCTGTTCCAACCATTCAACATTCAGCAACACCAGTATACTAATCACCSGCCTGATCGTCTGTCATCATCTGAACCTGTTTCTCACTTGTTCCTGTCTTGAGATGTGGTTTATACAGTAGGTCACTTTGTGGCTTAACAAACAAAAAGCATCCATCTGAAACTGCTCAGGTACAGCGACGTGTCAAAAATAAAAAAGTCCTTTGGGAAGCCTGGAAAACTATTTATCAAGACTACAATCAAAATACAGAAAAGTCTGGATCTTTAGAAAGAAAAAATAAATAAATTGGAGACATGAGGGATGGCCAAGTCTTATACATGGTATTATAACTATGCAATTCCTGCAAAGAACCTTTATTCTTAAGCTTTCTCTTCTGTTCTCCCTCACATTCTTATCAGATCCATTTGAATCTCAAAACTGCTCCTGTCAATATTCTTTTTCTTTTAAATTACCAGTGTGGACCTTAAGTACGTTTCTAATAATTGACCAATTTTTAACCATCCATTCATGTCCAAACTGCTAACGTGGCTTTAGTTCAGCTTTGCAAGATTGTTTTCCCAAAAATCTCTGTTCAAATCATGGCTGAGACATGTTTTCACATTCCAAAAACCTTATGTTTTATGCATAAGCCTAGCATACAAATTTGAACACAATACACAACTAAAGCACTATGCAYCTGGGAATATACAAAGTGCGGTTCTACCTTATAAGGATTGTCAAAAAAAAAGGAACATATTTTGACTGTGTGTTAAACATTCTTATTAGCTGCAGTTAAGTATAGCAGATGATTTTAGTCCCCTTTTAGGGGTGCAGTGGAACCTCACATTTAATCTTAGCACCCCTTAAGACAACAATAACAATAATAATAATAATAATAATAATAATAATAATAATTACTCAAAAATCATTTTACTCTACTGTTACAGTTCAATCTGCTAGATTAAGAAGCTAGAAACTAGAATCTACTGTAGAAACACAACAACAGTTTGAGATTTAACTAAGGGTTTAATATCCAGTGTTCTGACATAGTAGGTGACGGCACAGTTTCTAAAATTTTAGCAGTCTACAAGCAAGTGGGAAGAAATGCAGAAGAAGAATCAGTTATTGAATGGTTTAGATTAGAGCCATTAAGAGTTTTTTGTTTGTTTGTTTGTTTGTTTTTTTCTACTGATCTACTGGTTCAGGTGGCCAAAGTAAACAAATACTGTACCAGACAAACAGTGGGCACAATGTTCGTAACTTTTGTTTCCATCATGCCAAGACATACATTTTTATTCATATAGCCTTTTAACAAATTGCAAAGCAGCTGTACAGAATTAAAATAAAATTGTGGAAATGAGTATTTTGCATCTTCAATGTCTTGAGGTCATCGCTGCCCTGTCACGCCACCCAACCTGTTAAGATTTCCAAAAAAGTCTGGATGCTGAGAAAAAAAAATGTTACACGATGATGTCACTAAATATGTTATTCAGTAGTTTATTAGCAGCTCTTTGGCATATGTTTAATCCATTGCCTCGGCAATGTATTGCAATTTATCCTCAATGTCGTGAAGTATTTTTCAAACAACCCTAAATAACTGAC
The DNA here is from genome assembly GCA_003987875.1 of Clarias batrachus. Lineage (NCBI taxonomy): Eukaryota > Metazoa > Chordata > Actinopteri > Siluriformes > Clariidae > Clarias > Clarias batrachus. Next base: position 215,695 of record QMIH01000462.1, on the reverse strand, counting down.
TTTCCATTGAGTAGAGCCCATGACATGAATAGCGAAAGTTGTTCAGGTCAATGGAGTGTATACAGTATGTGCAAGTGTGTATGAGCTACATATGTATCAAAATCTTGTTTAAAGGCCATCTTGTTTGTCTTGCTAAGCCACACATGTGTCATAATAACAGCAGATTCCAACCTGTGCGCTGGTTTTCATGACGTTTTGAGCATGTTCAAACCCCCAAAAATCCCCAGATGGCCCAGTAACTGAAATTCTAACGGTGTCTGGTTTGCTAAACGTTTGCTATTAATCAGCCAATCAATTTTCCACAAACACTGACTCACAGAGCTACCATGAMAAGGCTTATGTATATGTTTCTATCTGTTCAGTCTTTAGTGTTCTGTGTTACTTGTCAGGAACCAGCCACTGGAGACTTTATTTATGAACAGCCCTTGGACCCTGCAGATCATTGTTAAAGGCACACAAAAACAGAACAGGAAGAAATACATGGAAAGGAAAAATATGATAATAAAAGGAATGCAATGGAAAAAAAAAAACATGAAAGCAGCTGTTATGGAGTATAAAGAGGTGCACATTTCTTCTGAGTGGCAGAAATAATTCAACACATTCTTTTTGTGTGTTTTATTGTATGTCTGCTCTAGGAAAGACACATAGATGAAGCCACAAGACAATATATTTATGGATAATTGCAGTGCTTTATTTTCTGTCAAAGCATTTTCACGATAATATTTCACACGTCAACATCTGTTTATCTATTTAAGCTAATGCAGAATAGGTCTGCACATCTGCATCAATAAATGCCTTTTTAAATTGCCGTATAAACTAAGCCCACTGGGGGGGAAGAAAAAAAAATGTATGCATGTGTCATTATACATGATTATGCCTCAGCTTGACTTCATAACAGCGCTGATTGTTTCTACTAAAGATTCCCATAGTGTCATGAGATCAATCTTAGCCCACTGTCTGGGTGAAATATGACTGGAGCTCATGGTGCCTTATTTCACTGCTTAACCTGCTAGTCAAATAATCCTGAAGGTCACAGTCTATTGCTAGTCATACTAGGCAATGACATTGACCTGCTTGCATTGTCATGCCAAATGTAAAGGCACCCTAGAGTCTTTAGACCAATTTTATGTGCTTAMTGCAGAGAGTTGAGCCAACACACTATCTGATGTTGTGCTAATACTACAGTAAATCACATCACACTTCTATTTTACATTCATTTCCTCTTAATGATAATAATAATAATAATAATAATAATAATAATAATAAATGTAGTTTTTTTATGATTGCATGATATAAACCATTTATTGTTTGCAGGATGACACTCACTTCAGAAATGGTTCACAATTCCAAGACAATGTCCCAAATACTATGGTTTTATCTATTTATTTATTCATTCATTTATTTATTTATCTAAATTATTTTGTTATACACATACACATTATTTTGTTATCCATCCATCCATCCATCCATCCATCCATCCATCCATCCATCCATCCATCAGTTATTTATTCATTTGTTTATTTATTTGTTATTTATTCATTATTTATAGTTGGATTTATTAATTTGCTTGTGTTAGCCCCCAAATGTAAAAAATAAAGTTAATAAATAAACAAAAATACAGTTATCTGGTGCTTAACAGATAATTGTACGTTTGTGCCTCTAGGGGCTTTGTATGTTTGTTTAGCTATCTATTTACTATTTATTTACTTGGGTGTCCATTCATTTAATTGTACAGCTCGGTTGATTTATTTGATATTTTTTGCTTTGTTATTTATCAGCTATTTACTTGTGCAATTAATGATTGTTTAGTGCCTATTTTATTGCTGTTTGCCTAGCAATATTTGAATCAATTCTTCAATTGTTATGAATTCATTATTTATTTATTTATATGCCTTTTTATTTATTATTTACACACTGATTTAATTGTTTGCAGTTTACAATCATTACAGTTGTTTTTCAATTTTATTGTTTATTGCTATTTACCTTTTCATTCATTAAACGTGATTTAATTTGGCTGTTTTTTTCTGTATTTGATTGATTGATTGATTGATTGATTGATTGATTGATTGATTGGGATTATTTGATTTATTTCATTTGTTTGCTTATCCAGAGTGTATGACAGTAAAATCAAAATCATACACATACAGAACTTATAGAACTGGAAAAGAATATAATTAAAAAAGAAAAAGAAAATGTTCTTAGGAGTTGTGTCTGCTTGTCTTGTGTCTCTCCTCCCACGTTTCCACGCATCGATAAAACACAATTTAACATTCAGTACGTCACTGTGACCCGATTAAAAAGCCATTATGCAAACACGACGGCTTCATTCACTCAGCCATGTGCTCGGGTCAGGGAATATTTGATTTCAGGGCAAATCAATGAGAAAGCCAGTCTGTTCTACACATGTGATAATTCTCAATGAATTCTAATTTAATCAGACGAGGTGACACACGGAAAGTGTGCCGTTCCTCCTCGCTGTATACACGTTTATTTGGGCGGGAACAATTTACCACTGGATTTGATATGAATATTTAATAGCGAAAAAGTAGCCACAGTGTTTTGCACTTAGTTGTTACTCTTTATTGCATCAGTGCTGTTTTTGAGCACAATATTTTTGTAGCGTTGGACCTGTAAGATGAATTTAAACTCAGTGAACATTACAGAGTTAAATAGCGTTCCAAAGGCCAGAACCACAGTCACACCTAAAACGTCCTGTCCATTTCAGTCTCATCTTAAAATCACTCATTCACACAGTTTTTTTTATTTATTATTATTATTTTTTATTATTATTATATTTATTATAAAAGAAGCAAATGTAAAAATAAATGAACAAATAAATATACTTGTGCATACTGATAAAAATGAAACATAATTATGAAAAATGAAATAATAAAATTATACTTTATTCTTTAACATACATGCTGTTTTAATTAAGCAATGGTAGGAAATCACACAAAATAATAATAATAATACATATAATTGCAATGAATGATGAGCGGGCCCAAGCACCTTGTGCCATCACCTCCCGGGTGCACCACCAACCTGTCTCTTTTTTGAGCATGTTAAGACCTCCAAAAATTCCATCACCTCCCAGGTGTGTGAGTCTGTGTGTGTGTGTGTGTGTGTGTGTGTGTGTGTGTGTGTGTGTGTGTGTGTGTTTAGTGTGTATCTAACAGTGTGGCGTCAATTATGTGATGTCATAGTGCTTGGGCCCTAATAATAAAAATAATAAATACTCCTTTCAGCAAGGGACCATCTGTTAAAAATTTAAATACTGTACATTTTCATACAGTGTACAGGAAACCGAAAGATTTAACAGCTGCAGTTTAAATAATGGATATTAAGAATGAGAACAGAATAAAATGAAAATAAATAAATAGCACCATTATTATTATTATTATTGTTATTATTATTATTATTATTATTATTATTATTGCTGTTTCTATGGAGTATATTCATCAATAGGATTTC
>QMIH01000462.1:199522-211579 GCA_003987875.1 Clarias batrachus | reverse complement strand
GGGTTTGTTAAGAAGAAATCAGCAGTAGAGAGATTGGGGAGAGTCTTTCAGATATAACGACCAGAAAGTACAGGGAGTGCTTCCAGTAGGAGTGGCTGTCCTGGTGGATCTGTGAAGAGGGCTTGATCTTCCTGGGGTTGGATGAAAGGGCAGCATGAAAAATAGGAGACCGGTTGTGCCTAAGACCTCCACCTCTCCTGAGAGAAGGATTTTCCATGTGCACATAGATGACCTCTTTTGCACCTCTCTCAAACCATCTATCTTCTTTGTCCAAGATTATCTTCCCCCAGTGTGTCTTTTGTCTTTCAGGTGAAGGTTCACTGCTGATTCTGGTTCCGAGATGCTACTCCTTCTGAGCGGCTACATCCTCCTACTGTATGTAGCGATTGTTTTCTCTCTCCAGTGTGGACCTCTGGATGCTATTAATGCTACAGTATGCTACGTCAGTCGTTCATAACCCAATAGAGTAAACTAGAGTGACTGTGCATATGCAGTATTCATCACTGCACTACTGATCCAGTGCCATGATCATACCACACATGTTTGTGCAAAACGATCAGCTACCAATCCAAAATGTGCAGTAAATGCTTTCTTTCACATTCTCTGGTTTTCTTCTACTTCCCAGAAGCATGCCTCAGGCTTGCCCAGATCCATGGAGTTTCCAGGTTTCCCATTCTAAGCTCTCGATCCACCATCACCCTGACCAGGAAAAAAAAAAGTTTAACCATAATCATGAGTTTTAAATTCAAAATGTTTTTGTTTGGAATTGTTGTCGATAGGGAAACACCCCATTAAATGCTTTTCTCTGGAGGACAACCGCAACCCTTCTGACTAGGACAGGCTCCAGAACCTTCACAACTGATTGGGTTGCTATAAAAAAAAGTGCTCACTGAAGATGAATAGAGGAAACTTCTTTACAGCGTAAAATGGTTGTAAAAAAAAAATACTTGTTGGCATTTACAAGCAAAGAGGGGGATGTGAAACCTAAAATAAAGTCTCTTCAGCCTTGTGCTATGAGCATTGTGCTATGTAGCATGGCAGGTCCATGCCACACTGTAGAATTTTAGTTCTTCTGGTGTTTACCACAGTTATGGCACACATACAGTACAGCATGTTATTATCACGTCTGTATCACATCCAGGGAATTTAGTATAAATACTGGATCCATTACCTCACACCATCATTTTGTGATGAAATGCACTGCACATTTTGTAGTATACACTGTACCAATATAACCCGATATATTATACCAATCTGCYGGACACCAAGACAACATAGTACTGTAAGTGCGTGATAAGCAGCCGGTAAGAGCCTGGTGCGATCTGATTGGACATAGTAATATCTATCTCAGTTGGATCTCACTGGACCTGGTGGGCGAGTAATCATGTAAGAAATTAGTGCTAGCATGATAGAGGCATTGAGAACCTACCAGGAATGTGACTAGGAAGTAGTACATAATAATCTTACATACATTTTTTTTTTTTACCCAATTCCCATTGCATTCTTTTATGTTTTTTTTTTTTTAATTTGCTATGGAAACTTCATGGTCTTCAACAAAGTGTGATAATTTCCTTAGATAATCAAGGGTTCTTGGCGTAAACAATGGGTTCTACTTGGAGCGGTTTATGATCATAAAGGATTATCACAAATAGACAATGAAGAAGTTTGTGCAATGTCTAGAATTTCCTGTAGGTGATATATAAAGTTCCAGCAGTACATTTCAGGTGAGGTTCTGTATATTCAAAGATGGCTTATGCACATGTTTATATCAGTTACTGTATGAATAACATGTGCTGTACAGGTGACCACATTGAAAAGACTATTTTTTGGTAAGGACAATACCATGCCAAAGTCTCAGGCACTTTTTAATTTATTAATTTATTTATTTTTTGTAGTATTTTAGCAAAACATTTTAATCTCACAGGACATTATCTGTAGGCCAGAAAAGAAAACATATGTATAAAAAATAAACAAATAAATAAATAAATAAAAAAGCTTCTCAGGTTTTCCATATGCAACAAAAATAAGCAGGTGCGACAAAGTCCTCATAAGAACTGTTGTTGGTTCTGCAGGAGGTTCAGTAAAATTAAGCAGCTAATTTCCTTAGAAAACCGCACAGATTGTATTTGAGACTATATTTAATGCAAAGGCTCGATTTTGTTTCTTTAATTATTATTTACGGCTTTTTATAGTCTTTCTTAAATGTAGAAACACTTTTTGAAGACATCCTTGCATAGAGAGTGTAACAACATTGTTGTTGCTTGGGTTCATGACACATTGCTGCTATTGCCGAGATGTTTAGTCCTGCACTCTGAATGATCCTTACTGAATTATAAGGATACTCCACTTGAAAAATCTTCCTAAGCATAGGCAGAAAAAGAAAAAAAAAAAAGTTTACAATGCAAGCCTAATGCACTGTGTCCGCACAACAGTGAATCTCCGGCATTAGTCATCTACTTCATTTCTAATAGAGAAAGCATATCTAAAAGGATTGAATATGTCTGCTCTCTTTTATATATCCGTACAATGAGGATCTCTCGGTACCTCTACCTTTTCATTCATTTTAAACAAAAGCGTCGGCTGGAGAGAACTAATCAATATTTTACTGGATGTTTTTCATTAGGAGAAAAGTGTAGTGAAGTACTATTTCATAACGGGTGTGAAATGGAGCTTCAGCACTCAAAATTAAGATTTGCTAATGGTTTACATTAATGTTTTACATGGACACATGTTGTACAGTGGTGGCCAAAAGTATTAAGACAACATATGTCATGTATTATAATTGTCCCAAATGAYGCCACTAATTATTTCTAGCCTACCTGGTGAATATTTCCKCTAATTAATTGAAAAACTAGTCAGTGTTGRTCATCTTCTGGAGCAATGGTCTGTCTCATCTCCAGACCTACACCCAATAGAAACCGTTGGACAATGGTGAAGAAGACAGCTGCCATCAAGAAACTGTCTTCTGTACAAGCAGGCATGGACTGAGTGACACCAGTACTCTTTTTTAACTCTATGCCCAGCCGGATCCAGCAGGTTTTGAATAATGAAGGGTTTCATACAAAATATTGATAGCTTTTAAGATAAATTATTATCTTAATTGAAATAATAATAATAATAATAATAATAATAATAATAATAATAACTTAATATCATTAAGATATTGAATTTAATTTTTGTCTTGAGACTTTTGTCCATCACTGTACTCTATACCTTTTTTGTTTTTACTCTTTCCTTTCTTTCTAAAATAATTGTTACAGCCAATCCATTGTACAAAAACTCTAATATTACAGTAGTATATAAACCATAATAACAGACAGGGTTATGTTTGGTCAACCCACACATACTGTATTGTTGTGGTTGTTTCTTTTTTTTTTTCTCCCAAGATAAATGAAGTTAATTCTTTAAATAAGCCATTTTTAAAGAAGCCTTATGCACTACCCAGAAAACACTAAATGTGTTGACACTGAAGTTCACAAATGAAAAGAAAGACCTTTCTAGAGAAGACGCAACGTGCACCTCAAGTTCACGTCAACTGTTTTCAAATTGGGAAAGTTGCACATATTCATAATCAACTTATGCATACACTGTACTTAGGTGGRTTTTCTCAGCTTACTATTATGATGGTAATTCATTTCATGAAGTGTATGCATTTGAGGCATAAATTGTATATAAAGAACTAGACAAACYCTCTTTGATGTCACCCATAGGTTTTCTGAAGAGCAGTTTTGAGGCTCGTTGCCACCTTGGCAGGAGCKTACTCCGCCTTAACCCCAGTTAATCCATAAATGGGCAGATAGGTGGGACAAATGCAGCTTGGCACATCTACTTTCCTCAGKCACCAAAAGCTAGCTATCTTAGCTTCAGTTTAACTAAAATGCTAAGGTGACTAACATAAATGTATATGCTAACGTTACTTTGCATTTGATTGAACCAAGTCATCTATATAATATAATACATGTTGGCCTGCATTAACTCCAACATTTCTTGTGTTAAATGAAACTACAACAATTTCGGTAGGCTGGTTAGCTAAAGTGATGCGTAGCAGACAGCTAGCGGTTTGCAGCTGTCTGCCAAATCAGTCATGCCCCTAATTATGCATGATTTTATGGCTTAATGCAATGTTAAATTATGAGTAACATAAATAAAAATAATCCCCATACAGTTGTCGTGAATGGAAAAATCTAGCCAAAGAGATTTTTTGTTTGTTTTTGTAGCAGGTTATAAACATGTTTATTCCTGTTGTAAAGTCGGACATTTTAACATGGGACAGTATGGGGTGGGCTTTGACTCACTTTTGAAACTGCACATTTTGGACTCATTTTTCAGAACTTGAGGTTGCCTTTTGATTTGAGATTGCTAGAATGTTCCTCAAACATTTTTATTGAAGTTTCTGACACAAACTTGTGTCTTGAACACGACTTTTAAACGCTTTCTTATAAAAGCATGAAGACTGAATTATGAAGGCAGCAGCTTTGCATCTTTGCTCTTAAACATAATATGATGTAACTAAAGGAAGTCTATCCCAGGTGTGGTGATCACAGGGCCCAAGCACACACCCAGTCATATGCTAGCAATTTGGAAACACCAATCAATCTAGACAGCACGCATTTGGAATGTGGGAGGGAACTCACCAAGCACGAGGACAATTCACACTCCACACTCACACACACATTTATTTATTTCATGCTTCACAGAACTTAATGAAGCCACAAGATACTAAACTGAGGTCAATAAATTGTAACGTCCACACAGGATGTAGGCTATATGTAGATCTAGAYATTCCATTTAGCTTAGCCCAGTCTGTTCCAGTTGCATCATCTGGGTATTTGCTTTTTTCACGGTTTTTGAGTGTTGATTTGCACATTTTGCACTAGTGTTGTTTTGCATGGATTTGTTTGTTTAATAAAGTCTGTACTTGCATTCATGGCAGATTTCAATATTTGCCATAAACATTTCCATTTTTTTTTAGCAATTTCCCTCTCTCTCTCTCTAATGTATTATTTACTTATGATGGTGGTTAACATTTTGAAGAGTAATAAAACTGTTCTATTATTTAGCCTTACAAATTCCTTGCTGTGAAAGTTCATCACATTAATTTTATTAATTTGCCATCAATTTCTAAAAAAAAAAAAAAGCGACTTTATTCAATGAAATTTTATTTATTTTATTTAATTTTATTTAAAATTTATAGCTGTTGTTCCTAGTGGAGATGTACTTTAAAATTCCAGAATATTTCTTTTGACGAATAGTCACACTGTTATTGAGGAAAGAATGCTGCTAACTGGTGAACCACCACAGTCCGGAACAGGTATCAAGGACATTTTATTGAAATCATTAAGGCAGGCCTTCATTATTTAACCCAAACTGATGCCTTGGAAGCAACAGGACAAAGATTCTTCAGAAATATCTAAAAAATAAGAAAATATTTTAAAAAGATCATGCTGTGCAATATGGTGAATATTTTACTTAATCTCTGACAGATTCGCTAATCTATTACAGACCGGAGACCTTTGAAGCACAGCCGAAATGGTAGAAAGAAATTGATGATTTTTTTGGATATAGGATTATGTACTTTATAGACAGATGCAAGAAGATTATATGAATCCCCTGTATAATGTTGATGTGTCTGCATTTGCTTGAGTTTTTCTTTTTTAGCCTATAAATTATAAGGAAACTGCTTTTAACTTCAGGAAAATCAGAACGCTTAAGAAGGAAATCATTATTGTTTTCTTTGCTGTCAAATAATCTGAAAAAAAAAGAAGCAAGTACTCTTTGTCCATAAGAAAAAATCTTGTTATTTAAAGTAATCAGAAGAAAAGTTTCGGTTGAACACAAACATTGGACTTTGGAGCAATGGAAAAAAGGTCATGTGGTCTGATGAGTCCAGATTGAGCCTAGCCCAGAGCGATGTGTGCTTCAAGGTAAGAATGGAAGTGCATGAATTGATGCACCCATCATGCATAGTGGCCACCGTACAAGCCTCTGTAGGCAGTGTTATGATCTGGAGTTGCTTCAGTTGCTTAGGTCTAGGCAAGCTTATGTGGCAATAAAATCAAGTCAGGTTATCACATCCATGGAGCTTTTCTTCCCTGATGGCACGGCCATATACCAGGGCTTAAATTTTGAAAGAGGACCACAAAGATTGTCCTGGCGCTGTCCTCTTTGAAAGTCTTTGAAATGTGTTCACAAGCCTTTACTGAGTGGTTTGTACTTACTGTACAGTTTAGCTTAATTTTATTCTGGTGGCCTTATTCAGACCACTATCCCAATTTCTTTTGGCGTAACCAGATTTGAAATCAGTTTGGAATTAGTTTGTCCACTAAAAAAAAAATTWAAAAAAATAAATCTTAATTTTTACAAATCTAATTTGAACCACATCTGTGAAAGTCAGATTCCGATTGGATTGCCAATGATGTGTCCCAGTCTGAATGCTCTACCCTCTCAAATCAGATTTCAAACTGTGTGTTCGAGTCCTTAGAAACATAACTTCCCCCAATGACCTCTGGTGAGAAGTCATACAGTAGGTCATTGCAGCCAACCATCGCTCACGATGACGGCTTAAATAGAGAGAAGGACTATAAGTAAAAGGATACTCATTTGCCAACCTTAAAGCTCCTTTTAATCTATTTAATAACTGTATTCCTAAAAAACATTGTCCTTGAGYTAAGCAATTATGAATGTTCATTTTTTGCCCTCTATCCTTYTTGCCAGGTCTCCAGTGCTACACATAGTTGAGACGTTTCAACTTAAACCACCAAGTACATCTTTCTCTTTCTAAGACCCTAAATGTTTCATTTATCTGGGACATTTCTGTCCAATGGCATGCAGCATGTAACGGAAGTCAGTTTGAGTGAAGTGTAAAAGCACGTTGGCATTTGGACAAGTAGTACTGCAGTATTATCCGTGAGTCCAAAGACAGACGACTTGCGAATTCTTTCAATATTTAACATTCAAGGACGGAACAGCATGTCAGGTACACTGCAGGAAAGTTGGATATTTTGAATCGTTCTTTGAACAGCGAGTACAAGAGAAAAGCTTATGTTGGAAAAGTACAGAGAAAATGTGAAATGGTACAAAATGTACTGACAAATATTATAGACATGTAAATTCAGAAGGTGGAAATATAATAATCTGAGAGAATGCTGTGCTGGTTGTTTGGGGGAACTAGATGCTCATCACTCAGGAGCTTTGGCTAGTCACTAAGAAGCGGCTTCTCCAGAGTATAAACACCTGTTATTAATGCCTAATGAATGCACAGCATTATTTATTGATCAGATTTATTAAAAGAAGACAAAGATCAGTTTATAGTTCATAAACTGTAGTTTACTGTATCTGCAAACATTAGCAGACTTCATTGTGTTCAGGTAAGAAATTAGACAATTTGGGGTGTATATGAGTTAATTTATATGCATATTCAAATTCATTAGAGATATTTCTTATAACTCATGTTTTAATTCTGTTCAATCATCAAATAATATAAGAAAAAATTCAAAATAATTTCTTCAAATGCTTACAGTAGGAACTACAATGTATCGTGTCAATTGTCCATTATTTGTATTATTTATTTTGAAGAAGGTTACTAAAGATTGAGAACAAACAGTCTAGAGAGCCACAGATGATTATTCAATTATTTGTATTTTAACAGGACAGTATGAATATTTTAAAGGAGATTGTTGCAAAGCAACGTTACAGGAATAAAAATTTTCAAACTTTTCAACTTCACAGTCTTTTCCTGATTTATATTCCTGTCTTCGATGCTGAAGATGTCCAAAACACACAATCATCTCCTCTGAACAGTTGATATTGAGATGTGTATCTGCTCCTTCTGCTCTTTAAAGCTTCATAACGGCTCAAATCTGAGGTGCTGCTTGTTAATTGGTGATTTCTGAGGCTGGTGACTCTAAATGAACTTCTCCTCTGCAGCAGAGCTCAGTTTTGGTCTCGCTTTCCTGCCATGGTTGTCATGGTGCTTGATGGGTTTTACAAATGGACTCGACAAAATAGCCATACATACACACATTATGCTTGAAAATATATAAATGTCAATAATGTAAGTGATGAGATGTTACATTATAGCAGCTATAAACTGTTTTACTCAGCACCCTATTATCTCTCAAAGGGTCTCCTCAATTCCCGTCCCAAGCCAGGRGAAATGGGATGTTTGCAGCAGGATTGGCATCTGGCACAAAACCTGTGCCAGTAACTTTTGGATTGGTTAATTTGATGTGGTGACCCCAAGGAAAGGGAATAGCCCAAAGAATAAAAGAAAATATTTAATTATTTTTAAGATACAGATTCCTTCTATGATTAAAAAAATAATAATTTAAAAAACCAGCTTCTACATAATTTATTCTCTATAGCATGAATACTGTGTAGAAAATTAGATTTTGTAGCTGTGCTTCTGTCAAAAACGTTTGTTGTAAAAAAGTAAACAACCCGTATGTACTCTGTTGCATTTACCACATTAAAAAATTTGCCGTAATTAAAATGCTTATCTAATTCCTGTAGACTATTCATAAAGGAAATAGGATCCTGAAAGTGTTATCTATTAGAAAGCACCTTATTTCTCAATCTTTGAATCATGGGTCAAAGATGGCCGAGTGGTGTTGTTCTTGCAAAACAAATAATTAAAAAGGTTCATCAGGCCAGGAGTTACTGCTGTCACTGCAAGCAACCAATCAACGTCACTCTGTTCAGTTCCCACGGCAACGTCCTACTAGCACCTGCTCTCACTGCAGAATTAAGGACAGCTGGATTTCATGCAGATGTGTGTGTCCATGGGGTTTGAATCACATAAGGTTTGGGGATACTAGTGGGAAATTGTTACATCATCATCATGATCATCATCATCATCATGATCATCATCATCATCAACAACAACAAGAGGAGTAAAGCAAATATGCACACGATACAGGAATACATGAACTGTGTATATAGGAATATATAAGTGTGGAGTTACAATTACCTCATTAATGTGATGAACATATTTTGACCTGGAGTGTTTCAATCCTCTTATACCATAGTGATTTACCTTACTGTATATCACAGTTTTTTTGTTTGTTTTGTTTTGTTTTTATTTAAGGAATGGTGGACTGAACACACTTCAAATTCCCTCATTAAACCTGGTTACCGATCATAAATGAGTGATGAAGAAAGAAGGATAGAGATACACCCTAAATTTCTAAATCTATCCATTAATTCATCATTTAAAGTTGTTTTTATCCACTTTACCGTGTTCATGTTTTCAGTTACAATACTGTAGAACAGCCATAAAGCTCTGGCACTAAAGAATCYTTCCACAAATGTAAAAAATAATAATAATAAAATAATAATTAAAACCCATAGTAATATATTTTATCCCAGAACATCATACTTTCCATTAAGTCATAGTTACTGTATATTATGTGTTGGGAAACACCCATAAAAATCAGCTCCCGTTATGACTTACTACATGTTGTTATTTAAGAAATATCACACTCAAGAATGTGCTGTTTTGTTTTTTTATTTATCCATTTATACAAACTATTCTGTGAATAAGTGATACAGTAGACAAGTTACAAGAACGTGATTATTAAATATTGCTCGTTAGGATATACTTGCTGTTACAGCAAGTTAAACCTTCTGACCAATCAGAAATCAAGCATACAAAGTCACTGTGCTATTACAATAGCATTGTAGCATGAAACGTTTTTTTGCTGTTAAATGCACGATAAGTTCACAAACTGAAGCGCAAAAGCTAAAAATAAGGTCACGCTTCGGGTTCGAGTTCCAGGGAAATGCCAGCCACGCTGAATAGAAACTGACTGTAGCCTAGTTGAAAAGGTCACATTAATATTTAATATGAGATTAAGTAGTTTAAGTAAAAAAGACAAAATGTCACACATACAATGCCAGCTGAAGAGGATGGCTGCTCCAGAGAAACAACTCTCAGGAAATGTCATGTGAAGAACGTGATTCTCACAGCATACACAAGCATCCAGAGAGGCACATGGGGTATAAAAAATATATATATGTTAAACTATCTACAGTATGAAAAGTAAGAGCAAAGTGATTCACTGAAATTCATTGAAAAAATATTTATTTAGATTATTGATATTCTGATTATTATTATTATTATTATTTAATGAGTCAGAATGTCATCTATAATGAGGAAAAATTGAAAGCAAGATGAAGATGTTATCATGAAGTCTATATTTCAGTGAGTCAAAATATATATATATTTTTAAAAAGGATTTGATCAGTCACACACTGCCTTAGGAACTTAAAATTGAAATAAATGGATGTTGTATCTATATTACACATGAGGACCTATCRATATTAATACACAGGAAATCCATACATCATTACTTAACGTGAATCTGTTCATTAATAATAGTCTGTGATTTGGGTAAATGCTAAAAAAAATGTTTTCTTTTGATATATAGCAAGAAACACATTTATAAAATTAAATGTTACTTAACCTTGTACATATAATGATGTAAAAAAAAAAGACAAGTCTACAAATTGCACAAGCCTAAAAAAAATGCATCCAATTAAATTATCATTTAGGCTAGCAGAGAAATCACAGCCCATGCTGAGGGAAACCTGCAGGAAACCATCTCGTTCTGGTCCTTCAGTAGGATTTTTTTTTTAGCAGGATGTGAAATAAAAAAGTGAGATGTTAATAAAAATGGTTATTGGTTCCTCTGTGACAAAAACAACATATGGACAGTTTGACAGAAATATTATACAACTTCATATTTATTTATTAATTGATTTATTTCAGATGAAGCATTCTAAACTGAAAAAAAAAAATCTGAAACGGTATACTAAAACATATAAAAAGGTATTAGTCCACCTCCCCATTTTGTCACAGTGGATAAACCAGCCTGCAGTTTTATTTGATGTCATTTAAGTGTGCAATTTAGTATCATAAATATGTTGGATGTTGGTTGGGTTAAAATTGTTCCATTTATACACACCCATATTTAATGTCGGCAGCATGATGGAGTAGTGTTTAGCACYGTGGCCTTGTACATCCAGGGTCAAGGGTTCGACTCCTGCCTCAGGTCTGTGTGCATGGAGTGTGCATGTTCTCCCTGTGCTTGGTGGGTTTCCTCCCACAGTCTAAAGACCTGCAGATCAGGTTAATTGGTGGTTCAAAATTGCATGTAGATTGTGTGGACCCACCGATGGATTAGATAAAAGTATACAAGATACAGCAAAGCATTATAGAAGATGAATAAATATAAGCTTATGCAACATCTTTACATTTATTTCCATTCAGAGTTGCATTCATTTCTCTCCAAATTTTTTGTATTGATTTCATGATAGTTGAATCACTGCAAAAAGTCTTCTCTAGCACCTCCCAAATATTCTCAATGGGGTTAAGGACTGGACTCCAGTCTATGTGTGAGCCAGATGAATCCTGGAATTATCATCATCTTGGAATATGCCTTTGCCATCCATATAATCTCTAGCCAATCAAAGGCTTTTTTTTAATGAACCTCACCAATTAGTGGCTTTCTTAATGTTACACAGCTGTTTAGTCCCAATCCCTTGAGTTCTCTTCACATTGTGGATGTGGAAATGGTCTCACTGTCACTAATAAACATACAGTAGATAAAGTGCAGTTCTACCTCATTTACTAATTTATTTATTATTACTTTTTTTACCATTCGATTTCCCTAAGACTTTATATAATCTCCCATCATGGTCATTCAGGTTGTTTTTCTGACCACATTTCTTCCTCCAAGATAATTGTACACTACTATCCTTCCAAGTTTTCATAATGTGTTTTTCAGTTCTTAACTAAATTTTGATGTCTTTAGTTTTCCAAGCTTGATGCAGGCCAATAATTTGGAAACAGAGCAACATCTTTGCCATGACCTCAGGATATGTCTTCTGACATGGTTGGTTAAGAAATGAAAACCTACTTGGTGCATCAGTTGGGGTTAAATAGCTTGTTGCAGCTGAACCACATTAATCACTTCAGTAATTATCCAATGGAAGCCTCTTAACTATTTGCTCAGTTAAATACAGAAATACAGATGGAGACTTTTTTTTTTTTTTTTT
>QMIH01000462.1:172468-192230 GCA_003987875.1 Clarias batrachus | reverse complement strand
AGTCATAATGCGAATACAGAATGTTGCAAATCAAAAATAAAATAAAAAGATAAAAAAGATTGATTCCATCTCCAGGTGCTTCAGCACCAGTTGTCAGGATCCTCTTTCATTGGTCCTTCGTTTGTATTTTTTACTTTCTTGCTTTAAGAGAAGTTTTAGGTTGATACTTGTCCTCGACGTCAGTTCCCAGCGTACAATTCCCCACTGCCACGTTGTCTCAGTTAATTAATCTAAACCTCATAAAATTTGATTAGCTTGTCTATTTAAAGTCAGTGTTTCAGTTAGGCTTAGGCCAAAGTTTCTAGCTGTTACCAGAGATGGAAATAACTAAGTACATTTGCTTTGTCACTGTATTTAAGTTCATATTTAATCTATCTGTACTTTACTTAAGTAGTTTTATTAGTGAATACCGTTTACATTTACACCTCTACATCTTACTCCAAAGATCTGCATTATACTGCATAACCACAGTGTAGCGTAGAATTTGAAGCAGTAATATCACATTAATGCGCTGACACACACACACACACACACACACACACACACACACACACACACACACACGGAGCGACTCTTTTATGCTTTTTATACTTTTGCTCATGTTGAATTGTAAATGGAGGACTTTTACTTGAGTAATATTTACCTCGAGTATTTCTACTTTTACTGAAGTACAGGTTTTGTGCAGTTGCTCACCTCTGGCCATTAATCATTGTGTACAGTAGATTTCATGTTTCTGTATAAATTTCATTCCAACCTTAACAAACCCGCATCTGCACCTGCATCATGCCTCTCCTCCATATATAACATCATGTTATTAATAATATTAAAATTTTAAGACCATTGTACTATAATATTTACAGGAAGGAAGCTTGGAAGGAATTTACCTCRCTTGTTTTAAGAAGAACATGAAGTCCACCTCACAGCTCATGATGGTTCCACCTAAACTGAAATGGACAGAAACGCTGCAAACCTGATACACTAATCGAGCAATGTGTTATGGTTACATTAACTTGTTTTGGGGGGTGAATTGTATTGTTTGAATCCTATATACCAAAATAAAATAGGGGCTCGACATTCTAGCAGTAGTGATGATTTTGATTGAATGTCACTCAGGTGTAACCATCGATAGTGACCAGCGCCTGTCTTTAATCAATATCCCTCAATTTAACACACGAACATACATTTTGTTATAGTTAAATGACTTTTATATGTTGTGCTTTTCCCCCTCAAAATCCTTTTTATTTGAATAATAGCAGTGCTTTGTGCCTATATGTTCCGTAAACATGCCTCATTACCTCACAGAACCCGTTTCTAATGGCTTGCTATTTAGCCACTGCTGCTGCTGCTCGGGAGACTGTAACACACACCAGGAGCTTTTTCAGGAACGAGAAGTTAGTATTCTTGTTCAGGATCAGCTCATTCAGGCACTGTGATTAGTGRGCTAGGACAAAATCTGCTTATGCATCRCAGTCAATTTTTAATGTTAGGAAAAGAAAAAAAAATGTTAACTTCGGGGCTTGATATGTTCAGCTAGTAAGACTGCTGCGCTGTCCACAATGTTTGAATTTTCAATCAGAATGATGAATGCTGGTCTCGTGTATGGAGGGAAAAAAGGGTGGTAGCAGCATGTTCATACATAGTGTTGTATTTATTTAATGACTCATCCAATGACTGCTGAACGGAAAAAAGTCTATATATATATATATGTGTGTGTGTGTGTGTGTGTGTGTGTGTGAATTGCTATTAAACTCATGGGATACGCACATTATGATGGCACTGGAAATAGATAATAGGTGGTAAATTMATTTATTACCACAACTTTGTGGAATTCCCATGTCTGATTAGTCAGAAGGTGTTGATTAATTTTCTGTAACAGCAGTCCTGACAGTAATGCAGCTGCAAAACACAGTTTTATAATAATGCACTTATTCTAAATCTGTACTGTAAGATTTCATAAATGACCGCAAACCCATTTTGATAAAACTGTGAGAGGTGAAGTTATACTGTAGCATTTTGCAAAATCATACAAAATGTACAATGATATAACAAAAAAAAATACAATTGACATATAATATTTTGTTGTGTGTTTTTTCTTTTCTTTTTTTCTTTTCTTTCTTTTTTTTTTTTTTACACTTTTGACTCAAATAAAAATATTTATCAGTTTGCAACACTTCTTGCTGTCATAGAAACCAATCAGCCATACGGTAAGCTTGTGAGCATCCAAGACTCACCCATGCCTGCTGGGACTAAATGGCAGCTTATAGAACAGCCAATACAGCACAAATCACTGAAAATAAAAGAATGCTAGCCATGATTAAGCCACCAGGACACCCAGTGCACTACAACCCACCATGCAAAGAGCCCAAGGCCATTGACCCAACCTCCAAAATGCCCAGATCCCAATCTGATTGCGCATAGTATACCATAGGATGCACTGCACAAACAAATCCAAACCACAAAGGGGAACTTCCACAATACACGGCGAAATGTTTTAGATCATGGCTTGTACACCTCTGTGAAGAGCTGAAGAAATGAGTCGTTGTTAGCTGAATTTAAGCCGCCTGTAATACGTATGATGATTAACTTTCAGAAGAAAAAAAAATAAAACAGCAAAAAACAATCAAGGTAAATTACACAGGCAAGCCTTGAGGTGTTGTAAACAGCCTGAATGATTATGATTACTGAAACAACCCATGTGATGGAGCTGTATTCACAGAGCAATATGTGACATTACCCCAATGATCTCATCGGAAAACAGGGCTGGCACGGCATTAAACAAGATTAAACACGGAAAATGAACATGTAAATGTTTGGACAAGGTCTGTGCACCTAGAGAGAGGAGAGAGGAAAGAAAAATAAATTAAACAAGATAAAAATGTTTACCTCACCCTGGATAGAAGAGAAAAAAAATGATGAAGGATTCAGAGATGTGGCTTATCCAGTTTAATCTTGACTGATTGTTAGTTTGCAAAACTGCCGATGTACTTTGACTCGAGTCATATTATGATATGCCAAGTAGATAAAGACCTGTGTCACGGCTGTGAACGCTACCTACAAACAAATAAACAAACAAAYAAATAAATAAATAGTCTTTGTAGCAGAACCGCATTTCGGTGATTAGCGTATGCACTTTAATGGAATTCTATTGTTTATAAAAAGAAATGAGACAGATGAGTCAGAGGGTGAGACGAACTGGCCTGATGAGATAAATCTTTCAGACACATTCAGATGCTTTAGTGGTTTCCCCACCAGGGGTTGTATTTTACTATGGCCAAGCTTGTCAATCTCTTAAAAAATAAAAAAGACTGCAATAAGGTTTTAGATTTGGCGTCAACATGTATAGAGAATTAGAATAGAAAGATAATTGGCTAAAGTAGATTATTTAAGATTTTTTGCTTTGCAACAGCAGCATCAATGCTTATAAAATAATACACAKAATATTAAAATATATAAATAGTACAAAGAAGCAAGATGCAAAGCTGTGCTTTATGCTGTATTTATTTCTCGCTTATAGATTCACTCAGATTCAGAACATTTATGCAGCATGACACACTCTACTATTTCGACTGATTTTTTTTTTTTTTTTTTTAAACACACAGCCACTTCATAGCCAAACTTTAAATCACTTCTGGACCTCTTTTTTTTTTGTTGTGCCACTTCAGCACGGCTCTCATACGTGATGATAAATGGCAGCACACCCACACAAAACAGGAATCTCTTTAAAGAAATTAGGTACCAGCACAAAAGGAAGAAAACGGAAAGTTCAGTCAGCTCTGTGTACAGGATGTGCGGTGACAGACAGGTGGCAGACCTGAGCGTACAACAGGTAATAACGCCAAGAACTATGTCATCATAATCCATTCTGGAGTCTGTATAATTGTTTATGGCCGTTTGAGTGTGCCGATCGTGTTTGTCTCATCTCAGTTAAACCATCAGCCGTTCACACCATGATGCGAAATTGTGTAAACAATGTCAAATGAAAGCCTGGGAAATCGTCATTTGTAGTGGAAGTGTACAATTATGAATTCAGACCAGTGAAAAAAAAAAAAAGAAATACAGGTTAAAAATGCTAAAGTTAAAGATCAAAGAAGCAATCAGAAGCTGCGTGAAGGAACCGCTCRGATACAAATCTAGCAAACAAATCGAAACGACCTGCCTTATACGCTTTAATCTGCACAGAGCTGTAAACAGCAAATGCTCACTCTTACAATTCAGCTTCACAGAAGTCTATTCTTCATAAAAGCAATCTAGAGGTGACAGTTGTGAGAAAAAATGTCCTTGAGACAAAATAGGGACAAATCCTTGAGGCGGCTCGATGGGAGATCTTTAATAAGAAACTACACATGAACTCAAAAATCTTTGATTTATTTATTTTTTAAGAGTGCCCTTTCAGAAGTACCTTCAACGTTAATTAAAAGTAAGCAAAGGAAAAAAGATTTAAAACCCAAAACACACACACACACACACACACAAAATAAAAAATAAAATGAAAATAAAAAATTCCCACAAAACTGCTTACTCCTCAGGGTGCCCCTACTATTATTATTGTATTTTCAAAGCACGAAAACCTAAGTGGAAAATGTGTGCTGCGCAGAAGGAGGGATCCCTCCTCCCCCCCATGACACTTACGCTATTACTTTTCAAAGGGACCCAATGGAAGGTTTTCCCTACAGTAAATTGCTGTTTTTCTGATTCAGCACTAGGTGTCCCAATCACTCTGATTGTTTTGCTTGAATCCCTGAAAATGGGTATAAAGTATTGAACATTTGCTCAGGTCTCTCGATGGCAAAGAAATGAAGATACTCACACCCCTGCCTGCTCATGACTAAAACTTGCACTGTTTTCCAGTTATGAGGATCTGTTTGGGAGTCCACTAACTCCCGCCTCGCTTGTTTTTTGTCTAATCGGAATGAAAACATGTCGTCAGGTCGAAAGGCTCAACAACTCTACCACAGTGGTAAAAATGATCAAAAAGAATTCATTCCTTCAAAAATGGAAAAATCTTCGTAGAATTTAATGGAGTTTGTAGAAAGGACACTGAAAAAAAATAAATAAATAAAAAAACTTCTATACTGCATTCAATTGTGAAAATACACTCTGAAACAGTCAAAAAAAAAAAAAAAAGTAAAAGTAGCACAGGAGTGCCATTGCCTCTGAAGTTTATGCTGGATACATTCTCTGTGTCTGTGAGATATTTTAATTCTGTAACTGTACATGGCATAAAAGTTGATACAAAGAGGACATCCAAGACATCCCATAATACATTTTACATGCCTTCTTTATCCTGCCACGGAATTTTAACAGGGGTGGCATGGTGGTATAGTGGTTAACACAGTCACCTTGCACCTCCAGAGTCTGGGTTTGATTCCCGGCCAGGCTCGATTCCCGTCTCTGTGTGCATGGAGTTTGCATGTTCTCCCCGTGCTTGGTGGGTTTCCTCCGGGTTCTCCGGTTTCCTCCTACATGCCAAAGAAAGGCAAATTAGGCTAATTGATCTTCCCAAATTGTGAATCAGTGTGTGAGTTTGTGTATTTGTGTGTGTGCCTTGTGTTGGATTGGCACTATGTCCAGGGTGTAACCCGCCTCGTGCCCCAAGTCTCCTGGGATAGGCTTCAGGCCCCCCGCAACCCTGAATACAGGATAAAGCAGTATAGACAATGAGAGAGTGAGAGAGAGAAGAATGTTAACAGATGACGTCCTTTAGGCAAGCATGGTAGACCACATTCCTCTTTTTCTCATTTTAATTAATTTCATGCTAGTCAGTGATGTTCTGAATTGTAATTCTATTTAAAAACCTGTGGTCTAAAATGCTAATGGTGTTCACATGTGCAAACTAAGCATTGTAACAAGAGCTTGTAGTTTACTGCGAGGAAATTGAACAAGCCAATGTAATTTGTGGGATTTATTATGAATGAAGTCATAAGAAAAATGTTCCCATCTATGCTAACTCTGCCGAACCTTAACCTTTGCATTTGAGTTGTTTTATATACTTAATATATAAATAAATTAGCTTGTGCATATATACAGGGTGGGCCATTTATATGGATCCACCTTAATAAAATGGGAATGGTTGGTGATATTAACGTCCTGTTTGTGGCACATTAGTATATGTGAGGGGGCAAACTTTTCAAGATGGGTGGTGACCATGGTGGCCATTTGGAAGTCGGCCATCTTGGATCCAACTTTTGTTTTTTTCAATAGGAAGAGGGTCATGTGACACATCAAACTTATTGGGAATTTCACAAGAAAAACAACGGTGTGCTTGGTTTTAACGTAACTTTATTCTTTCATGAGTTCCCATTTTATTAAGGTGTATCCATATAAATGGCCCACCCTGTATATATATATTTTTTGCCAATTTACAATTCTCAGTGTGCATTTCAGATTATCGCTGTTGTACACACTTGTTAAAATAGAAGGAAGCCTTCTCAAGGCTCGGTTTATACATTGGCTTTTCCATTGAATTCCCTTAAACAATCTTTTTTTTTTCAGCCTCTACAAATGGTTTCCTTTGCCTGGGGGATTTGCATTCTCCCACTGGGACAAACAGAAGGCTGAAGTGCTCTCAGGTCCTGTTTCTCAATAATGGCTCTACAGGGAATGCAAATAGTCCTGCAGTACCTCTATGTAGAACTAGTTAATAGCTTCCCTTTTTGCTGGTTTTCCTCTTAATTATTTCTAATTGGAACCATAAATAATCTGTTTTGTGCTTTTATTTTCTTTTAGACCAAAACAAGAGTGGAGTCTATTATCATAATAATAATGATCTGCAAGTCCCTGGAGAAGCCTGTCATGTGTCATCTGTGCAACAAAACATTAGGCCTGGAACCGCTGTGGTTTAAGTGATGGGTGGAAAAAAAAGTCTGCTTAAGATGATGCAATTGGCTCAGTGCTGTGCAATTATATGACAAACAACAAGACAAGAGAAAATTAAGAAGGATCAGCATGCATGTTTATTAACAAAATCACATTTCCTGCAGGTCATCATGTTTCTGTACTGCCTGGCCAAAAAAGTCACACACTCATATATTTAATTGGACTCCCCTTGGCTTTAATTACAAAATGGCATCATTTTGATAAACTTCACAACATACGACGTGTCATGCGCACTCCTAACGCGACCGGCACGAGGGCCCGGAAGTAGTACGGTCGCGTCTTAGGAAGCATAAAAGGAAACAAGATGGCGCTTTACACTCGCTCGCCATTGAGTTTTGCCCATGCTACCGCACAACGTCATAACTTTAATTTCTCTCCAAGAGTTTGTATTGATGAATGATGGGAGAGTCGGACTTTTCCAGTACATCCCAATGATTCTCAGTGGAGTTAAGGTCTGGACTCTGTGATGGTCAGTCCATGTGTGAAAATGATGTCTCGTGCTCTTTCACAATTTAAGCCTGATCGATCCTGGCACTGACATCTTGGAATACACCCGTGTCATCCCATAGATACAAAACCTGGTCATTCAGTGTATTCAGAGAGTCAACTAAACAAATCTTTTGGATATATAACATTGCTGAACCTAGACCTGACCAAATAGGATATATGTATACACACACTGCTTTATCCTATATCTGTATACGCAGCTTGATCCAGTATTTAGAGGGGGCCCTGGAACCTATCGAACCTATCGCACATGACTTAGGGCACAAGGCGCGGTACACCCTGGAGAGGCTGCTAATCCATTGCACACCACAGGCAATCTGGGAAAACCAATGATTTTGGACTGTGGGAGGAAACTGGAGTACCCTGAGGTCACCCACCAAGTACGGGGAGAACATGCAAAGTTCACAAATAGGTGGGAATTGAACCCAGACCTTGGAGGGGAAAGTCAACAGTGTTAATCATTAACCATTCTAAAATCAATTCTAAATCCAATTTAAACCAAGTGCTAATAAATAATTTAATAGTAAAATACAGTGACAAGCAACAGTGACGAGAGTTTCCGGCTCTCAAATGTGTGCGGCTCGAGTTTTAAGGGTTAAAATAAAGTGTCTAGTGAATGTATCATGCAAGAATATGAATTTATCTTTTTTGCATTTTTCATAGTCTTTACAAATTAATGCAATATAATTATAATAATTTATTGTAATAAATCAGTGAAACAATGTGTTAAATACTTCATAAACACATCATAATGTTAACTGTATGAATACATTTATACGTCTTACATGTTTATACATACAGTACTGTAGTCACAAAAATGTATTAAAAGCAAATATTTTCGCAAGTGTTTTTCAGGATGATTACCGGTGAAGCTGGCCATGTTTAATTCCTCTCAAGTAGCATCGCTTTGATTAAATATTTGCATACACACTGCTTGCGTAAAAAGGCAGTTCCCGAAATCCTCTTAACAGAATGCAAAACGAGATTTCTGTAGAAATCTGTAGCATTTAACCCAAATCCTGAAACATATACAGTACAAACCACTCTGATACATGAGCAGTAAAAGATGCATTGAAAGTTATAGACTATATTACACTTTTTTAATGTTTAGTGGATTGTAATAATGCTGACTAAAGTGAATTATTTCCTCGCTGGCACTGTAATTAAGGCCRTGCAAATATGATTTGATACCTGAATCCATTTTGCAGAAGAGGGCATTGTCAGCTATGCTTCCATGCAAGTCACTGAATACTATTACAGATCATTTCTGCATAATAATTCTCTCTCATTATTCAACTTACTGTATAATATTTAATATATACTGAARTAGATTTAATTAGGAACACGCATTATCCAATTAACCAATCATGTGGCAGGTGTGCAAAGTATTAAATCATGCAAATCCGCATCAACAGTTTAATTAATGTTCATTTCAAACATGGAAATTAGAAAGGAAATTATCTTTGAGTCAAATCTTTGAATGTGCGATTGTTGTTGCATCAAAAGGGCTGATTTGAGGATTTCAGGAAGTGGTGATGACATGGGATTTTCACAAAAAAACTATTTACACAAAATGCAACAACAACAACAACAACAAAAACTGATCCCATAAGTGGCAGTTTATGAAGTTTATGTCTTGTTTATAAAGAAGTCATATAAACAAATGCAAAAGGCTACATCAGGCTTTAATCCTGTCAACAGGACATCTGAACCAAGTCTTTATTATTATTATTATTACTATTTAGCATAAAATTATAAAGTAATTAAATAATTTATAATAAAATATTTAAATAAATGTACTAATTAGTATTACATTTACTGTTTGTATTTATTTGTTTGTTTGTTTGTTTGTAAAATCCTGAACTATTAGAGTTACAGTGATGTGTAGCAGCTTTTTAGCAATTTATGCATTATTGAAATTTGTTTATCATGGCCTAAATGACATTAAAATTAGTCACTCATTCTTTCCAGGAAACAAGAGTAACCAATGGAAACCCACCAAGCACAAGGCGAACAATTAAATTTCGCATGCAGGTGGAACTCAAAACCTTGACCCTGGAAGCGCAAGTCCATTGTGCTTAACACGTCACATTTGAACCTTGTTTTTTTTTTTTTTTTTTACTTTTCATCTCATACAGTGTAATTGGAAAACAATTGCAAATATTGAAAATAAAAATTCAATATGAAATTATTATCCAATAATCAATCAAAAATGTCAACTGCCTATTATATATTTGTCTGCGTGACTATTTATTTATTTATTTATTTATTTATTTAAGGTTGTAAGTGCTCAGCTGTAACCATTATAATTTACATCATTTGCCAAGTCGTTTGCTAAATGTGGCATAAAAAACAAGCTGTTGGATCGGCATGCACCATTACCTGAGCAACTTCAAGGGGCTGTAGGGATATTTATGTGAACTTGCATTAGAAATTAGAAATGTTGTGGTAAATAAGCGGCATTGGAAAAAAAATAATAAATGAAAAAGCGTGGCTATTTCTATGTCGTCACTTATAAAATATCAAAATGAACAGTTTCACTCTTTAGCATTTGAGCATAGTCAGATTTCCATTAAGATTCTGTTATACACGTAATGTATCACTTACGTTCTAGAGGGATTCAATGTAGTTTTTTGACAACAAGAACAAAGATGATAAATATATAAATCTGTGAATCTAATTAAAGTCCTCACTCAGGGTACACAATATACTCCAGAGTCCATTGCATTATTTATTTATTTACGGTGACATGAAATACATTAGTTTAATTAGTTTTAATGCTTGCTCTCCCTGTGCTTAGTGGGCTTCATGCAAAGTAGACTGGCTGGTGTTTTCACATTGCTCATAGTAGATGAGAGAGTGTTCCCACCTACAACAATGACCTCTGGACGGATAGATGGAAGGTTGGATGGATGCATAGACATCTTGAAGCCCCATGTACCACCATTTCTTTATTTATTAAACACAGATAATGATAATCTAACTAGATCAGATCAGCACTTAACGTTTTATACACCCCTTCAAGAGACTTAAAGAATTTCTTCAGCAAAATCATTAACTTGTATACTAGATCCTGTAGCTAGGGATTTTCTCGAGCAGTTAATCTACAAATAACTAAACCCTCTTTAAAATAGCTGAGTTCCTAAAACTTTTAAACAAGCAGATATTAAACCCCTACTTAAGAAACCTGACCGTGATCCCGATCAGGTGTCCAACTTTAGGCTAATATCAATCGCTTCTTTCATCTACAAGATCCTAGTGTTGTAGCACAGCAGCACAGCAGGAAGGTTCATACTTACATTATAATAACATTCATGAAATTTATCTATCAAAATTTAGACCTCATCATAGCATAGAGACCGCGCTGGTTAAAGGTGCAAATGACCTCCTCTTGGCCTCCTTGCTTGTGTTTCTTGACCATAGTGCAACCTGTGAAACCTCTGATCATAGTATTCTCTGTGATGGATTAGAAAATGTAGTGGGGAATATATTAAGGGAATGGCTATTGGCTATTCTATGTGTACTAAAGTGAATTTTGGTGTCCCACAGGGCTCAGTTTTAGGTCCTCTACAATCTTCTCTACATGCTTCCTCTGGGTACCATAACTCATAAGCATGGTATTAGGAATATTGTTATGCTAGGCAGATAAAAGACAGCTGGGGGCAGAGCTTTTTCTTACAAAGCCCCAAAGTTATGGACTCAGACACAGTCTCAGTGTTTAAGTCTAGGCTAAAATCCTACTGTATATATTTAGTCCATTGTGAATACATTTGTCCTAGGTAAATGTGCAGATGTAGGGGTCTCCTAAATGTTTTTTATGGTGAACTGATAGATTTGGATGCTGTTTTCCCCACTCTCATTGGTCACTCAGGTTTGAATGATGGTGGAGTGACTCGTTGCTTTACTTCCCAATGAGCCCTCATGTCTGTGTTTACATCTGGCACTCTCTTTTAGTTCTGCTGTCATAGTTAGTTCTGCAGGAGTCTCTGCTCACACTCTGCACTCTCTCTCCCTTTTGAGCTACATATGGTAATCTGCATTGCCAATGATCCATACCCCCTCTGCCCTCCAGACCTGTCTGACTCAATCTGGTTGCCCTATTTTTGGTTAGAGATCTCTGGTTGGAGACCTCTGCTCACTGCTGAGGATGTCTCCGCGTGGTCTGCCTGGGATGTGTGTGGTGACCTGTGGTTCCACTTGACCACGAAGATGGTCTTGGACTCAAATTTCCATAAACATTTTGTACCCGAGCCTCCAATAATGAAAGTGGACTTCATATTAACTGAAATCCTTTCCTGTTATACTGAACTTCCAGCTTGCTAACTCACAGTATGACTGCAAATCAATTCCTGAGCCAAAATGAGGATGGGTTCCCTGTTGAGTCTGGTTCCTCACAAGGTTTCCCCAAATTGTCATTTCAGGGAATTTTTACTTGCCACAGCTTTCTTATCAGGGAAAATCTGATAATTATGATTTATACATATTTCCTCATACTTTTTAAACTTATTTCCTTATTTTTTTTATTCTGTAAAGCTGTTTATAACAATGACCATTATTAAAAGCAATATATAAATAAAACTTCATATTTTCTTCATATTTTGCTTACCAAAAGCCAGACTCTTATATTTTTTATGTACTCTAGTCTTTTTACTGTAGGAATAGTTCTCCAGGTATACTGAAGGAATTTGTTTACCTTTTACTTTTGGCAAGTTTTTGGATTACATTTACAGTCCAGTTCCAGAGAAATAATTCAAGCATAGAAACCACAAGGCATGAACATGAATGCTGAGTGGTTGGGACAGATGAGAGGGGAAATGAGGTTGCTGCTGAGGTTGTTACATAAACAATCTTTTTTTTTTTTTTTAATTGACACTCTTTGCCCCCTGTTGCAGTAAAACATTTTTCCCTATTTCTTTAGTTTAACCGACATCATTTATTTAAATGCTTTAATATGAAGAAATGAGGATGGAGCTAAAGACTTTTTTGTTTTAAAAAGTTGTGAGAAAAATATTAGCATTTTATCAGACATACGTACCTAACTGTACTTTAAGGGTGTAATGGTTAAACATTACCAATGTGTACAGAAATGTTCCAGAGAATTCATATAATCATAATCGCACTTATGCTGTAAAAAGAGAACAATTTAAACTCCAACCTAACCACCTGGTGAGGTTCAACTCTAATTGTGATTAATGAAGCCCTGCAGAAAAAAAGTATCTTGTGTTTTTTAGCTTTTTTATACTTTTTTAAACTCTTTATTTTATATAAATATAAGACTACCAAACACCAATGCTTGTGTAAGATCTATCAGACTTAAACTTCTCCATCATTTCATTTTTTCCATCTTGGAGACAGTAAACACAGCTGAGAAAGACTCAACTCCAAAAACCTCATGACCGTACATCAGTCATTGCGACAGTTCCTTGTGTATGTATTCATACCCCTTAAACCTGTCCATACTGTATGTACTAGTGTTTCATGCTGAAGGAGAAATAAAAATCATTAGAATTAGGTCAGTGATCTAAATAAAAAGCTCTTCAGTGGATTGAGATCACATGCGCCAGAACTAACTCCGGGGGTGAATACTTACGCAATCATAACTTTACAATATTAATATATGGATTACAAATAGTGTATACGTAGGTAACCCCCCCCCCCCACACACACACAAACCAGTCTGTCATTTCTTTCTTCTTCTTCTTGTTACTTGCTCACTTATTGTCTTTCATTTTTTGTTCCTGTTATCTACTTCTTTCTGTTCTGTCCCGCTGTCATTCTGCTGTTTTCTCTATTTCTCATACTCTTTTTCTCCCACTTTCTCTTTTCTGGCATGATTTTCTCTCTCCTTTTCACCATCTTGTTTTCTTCACTTAATTTCTATCGCCTTTCTCATATCCTCTTCCTCCATCTTTCTTTCTTTCTTTCTTTCTTTCTTTCTTTCTTTCTTTCTTTATTTCATTTGCCCCCACTTTCATTTCTAAATCACGTTCTGAAAATCGCATTTATATCAATCCCTTTTCCTCACTCTTTCAGCTTCATATTTTCTCCTCGTGTAACTCTGTATCTTTTCTCTAATCTAATTTTTATCTATGTTCTCTCTTAATCGCTCCATCCTTTCATTATCTTTATTACATCCTTTGCTTTTTACCCCTTTTTTTCTTTTCCTACAATTAATTTATGTGCCTTTTATTTTCTCTTTGATTTCGCTTGTTCCTGCCGTTGCCATTCTTACCCCATTCTTCTCGTTTCTTTCTTTCTTTCTTTCTTTCTTTTTTCTCCCTCCTTTTATCAAGTGAATCGTGTGCCTCAGTGTACGCGTACAGAGAATGCAATGAAAGAATTTCATAGAAATTATAAACGCAACAAAAGTCGCATTTGAAAATGATATAAGGCTATGTGGAAAAGTTCAAGGTGGGGGTGAATACTTATGCAAGTCACCCTCTCATTCAGCACATTGAATGTCACAAACTCTGATAACGCATGGTCAAAATGCACTTAGGTTCAAGGTCAGGAGCCTAATATTTGGTGTATATGTTTATAAAACTCTGCACAATCTCTCTCTCTCTCTCTCTCTCACACACACACACACACACACACACACACACACACACACACACACACACACACACACAGCTCTTGAGCTTTATTTATCTCTGACTCTCAGTGGTCTGGCAGCCGTCTGTAGTGTAGCGCCACTCTGCTTCACTGCCCAACCATGGAAAAGGCTCCCAGCAGACATCTCTTCTCCGCTCATTCTGGCTCCTGATAAGCAAACAGGCAATTACTCCTTATCTCGCACGCTTATAGAATGCGATGAATTTCGGGATGGTGTTCAACATTCTTATTAAAACATGACATCACACTCCAGCTATGCCGCCGCCGCCGCCGCTCACTCCGTCCTGAGTCACCACTTCACCACAGAAATGGAAGATCCTCGACAAAGGCGCGCTTCTCCTTGACCTAGTTAATCCTTGTTTTCAGAAACGGAAGGATCTTTAAAGTGAGCAGCATCTGGAAAGCTAACGGAGCGTGTAGTAGACAGAGGGCTGTGGCAGAGGGCTCTAAAGAGAACAGTCTGCCTTCCTTTTCCCTTAACATTCATTAACATTTAATGACTTCTATGGATTCGCCGTTGCTGAGCCAGCGCTTTCCTGCTCGGCCTTATGGACGTCACCAGGCTCCTGGAACTGATGTCTGAATAATTTGTCTTCATTCCCCTGTAGACTGGAGGCTGGAGTGCCATATGCAATGCGACCATTATGCAGCACAAAGGCCTGGGGTTACTTCAGAATGATGGACATGTCCTCCTGTTTTTTTTTTTTTGTTTTTTTTTTGTGTGTGTTTATTTCCCTCTCACAATGACATGTTAGCATAATTTATTTTTTCTTCAGAATCTAATAGAAAAATCCCATCCATGTGCAATTATTACTGAATCTTGATTCAAAACCTTTCCTCGGTTTTAAACGAAATTAAACGACTTAATGTATCAATTATAACATGAAAACGTAACATTACAACACAAAACGTAATGCCATTATATTGTCGAGGTTCCACTTGTGACACTCTGGACCCTCAGGCCATGGCTCCACAAGACCATGGTGTGTAGCACCAGGCACTGGATCCTTTGGGTTCTGTGGGTTGTTGGGTGGAGCCTCCATGGATAAGACTTGTTTGCACCTGGTGCACCCCATTGGTTACTCAAATGGATAGGAATCTTGGCGGTTTTGGCACTATGAACACTGGGCTGTGGTACACAGGATGCCCTGATACTCTCTTCTGTGGCCAGCATTGAGGATCAGACTGGATAGGCTGGCCTTTAGCACCTACGGGCATGCGTGAGTCTTGCACGTCCATGATCCTGTCAGCAGCTTATTGGTGTTTAATTGATAAACTGTGTTAATGTTTTGTGGTGTTAATGTTATGGCTGATCATATTTATGGGATAATTCATGTAATAGATCGTGTAGTTTTGGGCGATAAAACATTACTACTGATATAAGAAAGCAAGTAAAAAATTTTTTAAAAAGTATAAAAATAGCACTACTGATATAATGAATTTGTGCCAGCTCCCTTACTTTGTCACTCATCTTTCTCAGATGTTTTTATTCCATATTTTATTTTAGGACATAGTGAAAGAATGACATTAAAGTTACATCAATAGTGCTTTGAGTCATAAATAATTAATCAGTAAATAAGAAACAAGTGGGATTTAGAATTAGTTCAAGTGATTTAAGGGATTTAATTCAATTTCTCTCTCTCTATCTCTCTTACACACACACACACACACACACACACACACACACACACACACACACACACACACACACACACACACACACACACACACACACACACACACACACACACACACACACACACACACACACACACACACACACATTGTCTTTGTAAAGCATTAGATTTGGACTACTCCCATCTATCTTGTTACATTCATGACTTTCTACTTTTTTTCTTGAACTAAACAGTAATGTTACTGTTATAAGTGTGATATGCTGTAGTACAGTTAGAGGGACGTCCTGGCCTCTGAGGGAGCGTCTGTGTCTCTGGCTTGGGGGTCAGGTGTGTGTTGGAGAACCGAGCACCAGTGGAGGACGTGTTGTTAGCAGTGTGAGAGCAGATCAGGTGTGAATATCTTTGTTTCCYGCATGAACAGAGACATTGCGGAGTTCCTGAGAAATAATTCTTCAACATGATAATTGAAAGTGAAAGAATGTGTCAACGAAATCATCTGCACCTGCGACACGATTGTTCAAGYGGTTTTTACGTTTCTAAATAATCGAGAGAGACCCTGGAGTTTCAAGCGTAAAATGAGTAAGAGCTGATATGCTGGTGCGAGGGTGGGGATTAAGCAGATAAAAAGTTTGCCTCTTTGCACAAGAGCTCAGGGAGTGAACTGAAAGTATCGCTAACAACAAGTCTAAGACTGTAACCAACACTAATGCTAACACTCATGCTAATCCTTACGAAATGGATATCACACGCTGGAGAAAGTGTTATTGCTGTTAAACCTGATGATAATGAAGGTTTCGTGCTAGCTGCTGTTTTTAAATATATATATATATGTCTGTAACTGTATGAATTAAATACATGAATGATTTTCTTTCCCTCTTTCTCTCTTGATTTTCCAAATTTCCTTCCTTCCTTAATTTTTCTCCATTCTGCCTTTTTCCACTCTTTTTTCCCATTTTTCCAGTGTCATCTCTCTCTCTCTCTCTCTCTCTCTCTCTCTCTCTCTCTCTCTCTCTCTCTCTTTCATTCTTTCCTACTTCAATTCCAACCTCATTTAACTCAATGAACCTGATTGTTC
This sequence comes from Clarias batrachus, assembly GCA_003987875.1. NCBI lineage: Eukaryota > Metazoa > Chordata > Actinopteri > Siluriformes > Clariidae > Clarias > Clarias batrachus. The sequence goes on along the minus strand of QMIH01000462.1, from coordinate 175,520 downwards.
CTGTTCTCACCTTCTTCCCTTACTCCGTTAATCTTTTTTCTTTCCCCTTTTTCCCCTATATCCACTTTTTCCTTCCTCCTGCTCTTACATTTCTTCTTAAATTACCCTCTTTATACTTTTCCTCACTCCCTCCCTCCTTCCCTACAGTGGACTACACAGTGTACGACAAGGTTTAAAGTGGAACCTAGTATTACGAGCATGATTCGTTCCTTTTCCAAAATACTCGTAAATCAAATCAGATTTTCCCGTAAGAAATAATGAAAACTTAAATTATTCGTTCCACAGCCCCAAAAATAAATACATAAAAATAATTAATACAATCTATAAAGTGAAAAAAATAACAGATTAAACTGCACTTTACCTTTAAAAAAAAAGAAAAAATAAATGCCGACAGATGAGTGTTTCAATTTGTGCGTGCAGGCGCCGTGTGTGTGTGTGTGTGTGTGTGTGTGTGTGTGTGTGGAATTAGCCCCTTCCCTCGCCTCGTTTTACACAGCAACACTCCTCCTTCCTCTCCCCACCTTGCTTTCTAAGTTTCACAATGAACACACACACAATGGAAGCACTGTTTTAACGAAAAAAAAAAGAAATCTCTCTAATGAAACTGGCGTGAGCGTATACTAACGGAGTCACTGCTATAAAGTAAAAAAAAAGAAAAAAAATGAACCAACACCTTACCTTTGAAAAGAATCGCGACAGAGCAGAGTTTCTGTATGCGTGAGTGAAGCCGGGGAGGGGGTGAAAAGAGTGTGTGTGTGTGTGTGTGTGTGTGTGAGTGAGTGTGTCTGTGTGTGTGTGTGTGTGTGTGTCTGTGTGTGTGTCGGTGTTAAATTACGCGCATGCACACACATAGGAGACGCTAAAACAAAGAGGGAGATGTTGATTATACCAGTAAAAGACGAGCACTAAGACCGAGCAGGGGAGACGATTACCCACAATTCCGCAGCGCAAGAGTGACGCTCCGTGTCAAAATAAGAGGCCCATGCATGATACATGATACTCGGCACTCGTAAAAACAACACTTGCTCGTTTTTTAAATAAAAATGTATTAAAAATCTTTGCTCGTCTTGCGGAACACTCGTAAACCATGTTACTTGCAATCCAAGGTTCCACTGTATCTTCCATCCTTCTCTATTTTCTTCTATCAGTTGTTTTTATTTCCTGCAATCCTTTCCCCTTTCCCTTTCAGTCCTTCCCTCTATCTGTCATTTTCCCCTCTTTTTTCTCTGGTTCACATTTTTTTTGCGTTGTAATTCTTTTTTTTCTTTACCTAACTTTTATCATGAAAATGTTTAAATCCTGAGAGTGTAGCAATGCTCATTTCAAAGAAATTCTTAGAGAAAGTCAAAGAAAAGACACAGTTGTAAATTAAAAAGGAAACAAAAGTAAGTGTGTTTGATGCTGCAGATGGAAGGAAAAACTTATTCCCAAAGGAAATCTGGAAGGCCAGCTTGCCTTGTGTCTGAATAAAGCAAATAAGAGATAAGAAATTATAGCTTTTAGGCTTTAGGCTTTTTAATGTTTTTTTTTTTTTTTAAAATAAGCAAAACGTAATTTAAAATTCCTACAGGCTTTGACAAAAAAAAAAAAACTTTTTTAAAAATGTCTGGAGCCTAAAGCCCATTCAAAAGCTGTCTCTCAGGTGGATCGACATGTACGGCCACCTTGAACCTGGAGTCTTAAGGCCACAGTTGCCTTGGGAAACCTGGAGGGCAAAGAATGGCGGAGCAGAGAAGCACCGAGGTCTCTGTACAGCGCCGTGGGCTGATGGATTGCAGGGCTATTACACTTCAATTAGACGTCATTTGATTCTTCTACCAGCACAAGCACTGCTGTCATTACACACCCAATTGCACAGATGATGGTCATAATATGAAATGAGTACCGATGAAGGAGATGAGTCCAAACTGTTCTTGTCCTTTGCAAAAAGAAAAAAGAAAAGAAAAAAGATATATGAGGACTCCATTTGCTGTCTGTGTCCATCTGTTAGGGGCATACACTACCTGTGTGTATGTTGCCAACTATCACTTGGAGAATCATAGCTATATTAAATAGGAGCTTGTTTATATCTTCTAAAACAAGATAACACCAGGCGTGTTGTTCCGGTGGGAAGTGAGTTGTATGGCATAAATCACAGATACCACTTAAATGCAAATGTATTGAAATATATTGAAATCGGAGCTTAGCATTCAGAAGAAAAACACCGCTGTTGATTACTATATGAGATTTTTTGGTATGTTGCAATCAAAATGAAAGGAAAAAAAGTTCTGCAAAAGGGTCCAGACAGCTATTCATTGCATTATAGTTCAGTTCATTCCATTTATTTATTTATTTGTTTATTTATCAGCAAAGCAAAACTACCAGTTGGGTGGCGGCTCTGAACGAATTAAATAGGAAAATCTACTGACCTGGAGAAAGTAGAGGAGGAGGCTGATGATCCTGTGTTTATATTGTTTTAAATGTTTCTCATGATCTTCAACAATCTTTKAATTAAATGTATTTATTTTTCTAACTAAAAGTTAACCAGGGCATTATTGATAATCATTTGAATATTTGCATTGCAGTAAACACAATCATGATTTATTCATGGTTGATTTCGTCTGACAGAAGCGTTGGATGTGTATAGTTTTGCAAAATAAATGCAAAATTTGCACTAATGTAACCAAAACAAATTTACATAATGTGTTGGCATTTGTGCTTTTTGACACCGCTGTGATTTAAAGAAACTATACATCAAATATTCTCTATCAGTTTGAAACGCTTTTCGCCTAAATGAGTTTGTCTTATTTTGCAGAACTCCATACATTGTATAGAGAGTAAATATTCTTATATATATATACTGTATTTCTGTATGCAACTGAGACATTCAACACAATCTGAGTCTTTGAAATCTATGAATATGAAATAAATATGAATTGAAAAGAAATAACTATAAGTAAAGAATGTTTATTTATTTATTTTTGCCTGAAATATACCGTCACTATACTGGCAATAATAATAATAATAATAATAATAATAATAATAATAATAATAATAATAATAATAATAATAA
>QMIH01000462.1:155883-169709 GCA_003987875.1 Clarias batrachus | reverse complement strand
CTCTTATTTTGTTTTCCAGGCAAAAACAAAAAGTGTGTCTAAGGATATATTAAACAGATTTATGCATAGTCTAATCATTTCCTTTTCTGCTCGGTTTTGTTGCTTCTCATCCCTATAGTGATGAAAYATTCGGCAGGTTGCATCAAAGCTTATGCCCAGAGCTTGCTAAGAGCCTGCCTGTGGCTGTACACACACCATAAATAATGAAATCCACCTCATTATAGAATTACACTTGGATTTCTGTGTGTTCCCAAACTTAAATGTGTTATATACTGTATGTGCATGTACACTATAATACTAATATATTAGACAAATGGCAGTAAAAATATTATGACAAAAGGTAATAATAACATATTCCATGATGTTAATAATGTTTTGCATACACAAAAAAAGTGTACACTCCGGATGTTATTGACCAGGTTTAGCTGTGATTACGGTGCCCAGTGAGGCAACAGATTCATGTGTGAAAATGATTCCTCAAGCTCCCAGAGTCACACTTTCACAATCTGAATTCTGGAACATGAATGTGGTATCAGGGATGAAGTCCACCGTGACGATAACCTGTTCATTCAATACATTCAGATCGTTAACTGACTTCATTTTATTGCCACATAACGTTGCTGAGTCTAAACCTGAGCACCTGAAGCRACCGCAGATCATAACACTGTCTCCAGAGGCTTGTACAGTGGACACGATGTGTGATGGATGCATCGCTTCATGTACTTCCCTTGTTACCCGGACACGCCCATCGCTCTGGAATAGACTCAATCTGGACTCATCAGGTCACATGACCTTTGTTTCAAAGTCCAATGGCAAATTGAAGTGTTTTTTTGTTTGTTTGTTTGTTTGTTCTGATTGGTCYAAGTGGTTTTATTAGGCCCACGCAGTTGTTTATCTGTTTAGTACCAATCCTATGAGTTTTCATCACATTAGGCATGTGGAAATGCTCTTACTTTCACTGGTAACTACAGCTGTGATTTATATTGTCAGTTTTTCTTTTTTTTTCCATAAATCTTTAATAAGCTTTCAAATTGATTTCCATTCATGATTTTATTCCAAAAAGTTGTAAGTTCAGCACCATCCATACAGGTTTTAATAAAGTGTTGGACTGTTCTTAATGCAATTCCAGTTAGATCTCTTTAAATCTCCCTAATGGGTTTTTGGGACTTGATGCAGGCTAATTATTTGATCTACTGTATCTGAATTGGGGACTTTCTTTTGTTCACTTTGCTTTGTTTGTCAGTACCTGTTTATAAGKACAAAGATAAAATAACTAATACAAAGTTAAATAATATATAAATATTAAATATATAAATAATACAAAGCAAAGATAACTCACCATTTTCATGGCCTCCAGAGTGACATCGCATCCCATAATGGTCACAGGATGGCAAACAACCTGTTTCAAGAGAAAGTTAGTGGACAACGATTTGTAATTTTAACATCAAAATACATTAACGTGATAACAGGAAGTAACATGTACAGTTTGTAGCAGCACATTATGACTTTTATGACATTTTTTTTTTTTTCATTCACAGGGAGTTCTATACCATAAATACCATATACCATATGTCTATACCATATCTATACCATAAATGACAAAGATAAAAGGGGAGGGAAAAGGGGGTTGACATTGTAAAGTGTTCAGTAAGAGATGCTTTTGCAGAAATTAGGGAAAGAGCCTCCAGTGTCAGTGTTTCGAAATGATGAGATTTCTTTTTTTTTTTTTTATTATGACATTTGCTGTATCCTTTGCAGTTTGGTGTTTCTCAGTAACATTCTATTTATTTGTCTTTTCAATATGATGTTTGCACATAGCATCACTTCCACTGCGCTGCATCCCACATAMAGTCCTGGACGTCAGGAAGTGATTTTACACATAGGAGGCGCTATTACTAGATCTCAAATGCCTACGGTTTGTGTGTTTGGATCGATTAAACACAAAATCCATGAGGGCATTTTATCGAGCCTTTACATGTAGTTGGTCTTAACAAGGGGGATTTAAAAAGAAAATCCTAACGGTGTTGGCTTTTACTTTGCTTTGTTTGTCAAAAGTACATAGCCACGATAACTCACCATAATGTACAATTGTATTTTCATGCCATCCAGAGTAACATTGCATCTCATAATGGCCACATGATTACAAAGAGCCAGTTTCAAGAGAATGTTAGTGGACAACTGTTTGTAATTTTAACATTAAAGTACATTATGGTGATAACAGGATGTAACTGATGTAGAGTTTGTGGCAGCACATTAAACATAAGTACAGTAAAGTGAAACAAGCATTTAGTCCATTTTTAAATACCTGCAAGTGTTGTATTTGTTTGTTTGTTTGTTTTGTAAGATGTAAATATAGAGAGGTCTGTGTTAAACATTGTGGTTGAATTATGGCCCATTTATTTTGGCTACTCATACAATGCTTAGTCATGGGTAGTCCACCTTGGGTAGTCTCTTTAAGAAAAATCACAAGTACCATGTTTTTAAATCACATTTAAAACCCTTGTGCCAGTTGCAGAGCAGCAGCCTCAGATTATTATATTCCCACCTGKTAGTATAGACTCCTTTGGATCATGTGTGCAACCCTTCTTTCTCCAAAGAAGCTAAATTCGATTCATCCAAACGCTTGTGTGCAAACTTCAGACACACACATTAAATAGGGGTTTTGGGTATAGAAAGCGAGCGAATTGTGTACGGTTGCAGTTTATTGTGTTCTGTGTAGCTTTTGCTTTCATTCTGCAACTCTTTGCAAGTGCCTGCTGACTTCGCTCATGTTGCTTATGATTAGTCTGAGAGCATGTTTTGAAATTGTGCACGTCACACCTTCTAGGAATGGTTAATTGGTGTTCCGTGAAATTTTCACTTGCATATTGTTGAACTGATAGGGATGATTGAAGTGGTAGACAGAAGCTGTGGCTGTGTAGCATTTTTCTTTCTCATTGGTACTAAGTAACGTTGTTGTTCCTGAGAACTTTAGGAATCTCATTCATCCTCGGTATGATTGGTACTCGTTGTGAGAAATCTTCCCAAATAATGGCATTTTTTTCTTAAATGATTATGCCAGGTGGRAATTCTTTTTAAATACAGGGTTCAAATCCTTTTCCATAGCAGGTATGGTGTATCTGGGTTTATGTGTACAAATAAAAAAGATACTGTATATACACAGATCAACAATAACATTATGACCACTGACAAGTGACCTGAACAACACTGTTCACCAGGATCATGTCCACCCAAGGCTCACCCATGCTCACAGGGACCAGTGTGTTCAGTTTGATTTCACAGAAACTGATGAATAAAAGTTAGTCCTAGTTATGATAGGAAGGCACCAGGACACCCAGTACACCACCATATGGGACCCAGCAGGAAAACAGCCTAAGGCTACCGACCCGGCCTCCAAACACCCATGCTCCCAATCCAACCAAGCACCCATGGAATGCACTGAACAAATGTTAACAATTCCAGTCTATGTAGAACCCATTACACAATCCACAGCACCCAAAGCATGCTAATGTCCTAGTGCCAGACACCACACTCTCGCAGGAGCCTTGCAGAGCCGTACCCTGAGGGACCAGAGCTGCCCAGATAGCACATGGGGGACTCAAAACCTACAGGTGGTTTTAGTCTTAAGTGTTTAAATGTTATGACTAATCAGTGTATCTCATTTGTTGGTAATAGGGGTTAGGGATAGGGTTAGAGTTTAGAGCTGGGGGTTAGTGTTAGTGTTTGGGCTAACCCCAATAAAACACCAACTGTTTCTCAAAATGTGCAATAACAGGTCAAGGATGCTTAATTCCACTTTATTGGAAACCTGCACAAAATCCTGTATATGATCTATAGATTAAATATCTGTTTTCCCCTGTGGTGCCATTTGCACACAGAGGAGAGAGAGAGAGAGAGAGAGAGAGAGAGAGAGTACTAGCTGACCACTGCCCAGTAACAGATTGTCTCTAGATATCCAGACATCTTGAGATTTAAAATCTAATCAGTAACAATTATTTTAGATTGTTTATCTGAATTTTAATACCAGAGCTATTATTATTATTATTATTATTATTATTATTATTACTCTAATGTTATGGTGATTATTTGAGGACAGATATTATAATTCTTATATAATAAAAATGCAGTGATCATCCATAACAATAAGCATTAATATTGAAACCACCTAGGTTTTGGGTTCCCCTGTGTCACCTAAGAAGTACAGGTTCCTCAACTATGCGGCTCCACAGGGCCTCTGGGGGTGTGCTCTGGTGTCTGGCAGCAGATCCCAAGGATGCTGTGGCATGGGTAAGTCCTGGGTGTCCTGTCACAAGCTTTCAGGTTTATAATTAACAATCATGTTATATAATAGCTGATCAACGTATGGCAACATGCATATAGGCATCCTTGCATCTATAACACTGTTATACTGTTTTTTGGAACACAAAAGCATTTAATATAGTGCCTGACACCATTGATGATATGTTTACAATTTCACTATAAACATATCTAATAATGTATTATGTTGTTTATTATTATGAAAATATGTTACTGGAAGGTGATAAAGAGCCATTTAATATTATAKAGTCATATGTATTTAATTTATGTGTGTATGCATGTATTTATGTAAGTTTTTATGTAGCATGCGTTGCAAAAGTGTTCATACACCTTGAACCACATTTTGTCACGTTATAACCACAAATGTACATTTATTTTATTAAGATTTTATGTGATGGAATTGTGAAAGTGGAATGAACAATGAAAACCTGTGGAGAAGTGGAGTGGAGAATAATAATAATACAAAAAAACTCCCAAGCTTTGAACATTTAATGGAGCACTGTGAAATACATCATCCAAAAATGGAAAGAGTATGGCAAAACTGTAAACCTACCAAGACATGGCCGTCCACCTAAACTGACAGACAGGGGAAGGAGAGCATTAATCAGAAAAGCAGCCGAGAGGCCGAGGGTAACTCTGGAGAAGCTGCAGAGATCCACAGCTCATGTGGGAGAATCTGTTCACCGGACAACTATGAGTCGTGCACTCGACAAATCAGGCCTTTATGGTAGAGTGGCAGGAAGAAAGCCATTGTTGAAAGAAAGTCTGATTTGAAGTTCCACATGGCGTGGGTTGCAAAATGCGAACAGGACTTCTACAGGACTTCTGATTAATGCTATCTAATACAAAACATTTGCCATATTTATCTACAGGTATTTTTATAATGCTATCAAAAAAATTTACTCTGTACTCTGTCTTTATAAATTGATATTGATGCATGTTATGAAGCAATTATACAGGCTTATTCTAACCATTATAATACATTGTGTATTAGTACAGTGGAACCTTGGATTACGAGCATAATTCGTTCTGGAAGCAAGCTCGTATTCCAAAACACTCGTAAACCAAATCAAACCTTCCCATAAGAAATAATGAAAACTCCAATAATTCGTTCCACAGCCCAAAAAAATAAATACAGAAAAATAATTAAGACAATATATAAAGTAAAAATAAAACAAATTAACCTACACTTTACCTTTTAAAAATGTTTTTAAAAAATTCCAACAGATAAATGAACCAGCACCTTACCTTTGAAAAGAATCGTGACAGACCAGAGTTTCTGTGTAGAGCAGTGTGTGTGTGTGTCTGTGTGAAGCCGGGGAGGGGGGGGTGTAAAGGCGAGAGTGTTTGTGTGTGTGTGTGTGTGTGTGTGTGTGTCAAAAAACTTGGCACTCGTAAACCAGGACATGCTCGTTTTTCAACTCAAAATTTATTAAAAATCTTTGCTCGTCTTGCGGAACACTCGTAAACTGAGTTACTCACATCCGAGGTTCCACTGTAATTATACTTGACCCTTTGAAAATCGGAGGGTTGCATCAGGGAGGGCAAAAAACATGGGTGGTTCACTGTGGCGACCCCTTGCTGGGAGCAGCCAAAAGACAAACAACAAAGTGTTTACAGTGTTGGTAAATGGATATTATAATGTATTATGCAATTTGATGATAGAATGTCACTGGGCTGTTTAACTATATGTATCACTCCGCTCCCAAGTATTCTAATAACCAGTGAAAGTTGGTGAGTTCGGTCAGCCATACAGATTACTTATAATAGTGCCTTTGATTGTTACAAAAAGTAGCTCTAGGTTATAATGCATTATGTAACGTAATGTAATGTAATGTAAAAAAAAAAAGAGAGAGAGAGAGAKAGATCTAGGGTAATTGAAATAAAAAAAAGTAGCAGGAAAATCCTCAATTCAGCACTTGCTTTACAAAAAATACTTCCTCATGTTTTGTAAATGAGATTTTTTTCACTACTAGAGCTGCTAAATCAGCCTCGTGTACGCAGCATAAAGCAGTATAAGACAACTTTGACCAGCTGTTTGTGCATAATCCACTCAATGATCAACTCCGGAGACAGAAGTCTTTCTGATTAGACCTCTGGATTACTAGAGAGTTGATTGGTCCCTGTGAGAGTTCCTCGTCGAGATGAAGGAGCGCAGAAGAACCTCTTCGATTGCTTTCTGTAAACCCACTAATAGCGTGAAAGGATCAGGAATAGCCTGGAGCAGAATGGTGAAACTGTGGGAGGATGAGGGGGTGGTACAGCACAAGCTTTCTGGCATGCGCTCTTCCTTTTGTCTTCTTGCATTCTTTTTTAAACTACATCAGTGCGATCTGTAGGCGAGCGACGATTATTTASAGGAATGGTACTATTGAACTCTCACCATGTTTCAACAGTAAAGAAAAAAAAAGGAAAGAAAAGCTGATTCTCTGGCACTGTGCAAGGAGAGGCTTTTGCTATAGCAGAACTGAGGCTTTCATTTAAGTTTTCATTTTAACCCTAAGACACAGACGGATGTACACCCTCTCACACTGTCTCCTCTGAACTGTCTAACTCCTTGAAATAGCACAAAGAATCCTATGTTAGTAATTCAGGCTTTAAAAGAAAGAAAGRAAGAAAGCTGTTTAGCAATTTTAACAAAGCACACTGCTGATCTTAGCTATTATGATATAAATGACTGGGTCCATAGTTCATTATAAATATGACTTTCATAGACTGGTAAACATTTTCAGTGTGTGCCATCAATGAATATATAAATTAAATGGTGTAATGCATTTATAGTGGATTATTCACAGGCTGTAGCAAGGTTTATAAAACATTTACAACATGTCATGTCATTACCAAATAAATCAAGARGCATGTTCAAGTCAAACTGGGATTTCTCATGAATGAAGACATTAAGCACAGTACAGTGATGAGTCTCGTAGCCGCAGAAAAATAAGCAAATGGTGCAAAACATGTGTTCTGTTAGTCTGTGTTATCAAAAGTCGTGCTTTGACTTGGCTTGACATTCATACGTCCCAGCTTGTAACTGCTTAAATTCATTGACATACTGTAGGTCTAATATAAGATTGAACATCCTGTGATATCATTTGAATGGGGCACCAATTTATAGGTACGGTTGTAAGCTGTAGATAGTCATCTGGTTTCAAGCATAATAAGTAAGTAACGTCATTAAATGAACGTCATTAATTTTCTGCAACCCTTCACCATGATTGTCCTACAACTTTCTTTTATTAGAGAAGTTTATAAATTCATACTGATTATTTTTCTGCTTTCTTGGCTTCTGTCCTTCAACCGAGTCATGAATGAAGAAAAAAGTCGTTTTTAAACTCCTACACTAGCACAGCATGCCAGGAGAGCAAATATCATGAAATATCATGTACTGTACATTTTTTTCAGTTCAATGTGGTGTGTTTGAAAATGAGTCCCAATATAATAAAATAACAGCTTACAAAATGATTCCTCATAGTCAGAGTGATCTTTCATAATATTACGTATATCTACTTGAGTCATTCTTGAAAGGTCCAGTCAAAGCTTTTGATCATTAATCTACCGAAAATTATTTAGTATAGTATTGACACTGGTCTGGTAACAATGTATTAATAATAATGATTTATAAAATTCTAAAATTTTTAGTAGGATATCTTAAAAAAATTATACTCCGTGGTTTGTCTAGCGTGTTGCCTCGAGATAAAATGAAAAGCCATACTGATATTCCTGCATGTTGTATTATTACAGTACAGTATATGCATTATATTTGTTATGTTTTAAGCAATAACAATGTTCACATGCACCAGTCAAGAATTCTGCAGTGCTTTCTACACACCTTCTAGCACCTCATTGCTATTTTCACTGAGTAGCACTAAAACGACGGAATCAATACAAAAGCTGACCATAAATGCAGACCACGCACACAACCATCAGCATGGAATTGCCAAAATTCCCAGAAACCATTACTCCAGCCATTTATTAGCCACTGATGGAGGTCTTTGTATTTTGATCCAGCTGTTATTGAATGGCACCAGCAACCACAACCTGGTCATTTTGGTCTCTCACAAAGGTCTTGAGATGGTCGTACACTTGATCTGGTGTAAAATTCTCAATCTCAAACGTGCAAAAACCATCCGACACTGACAACAAAGTCCACACTGAGATAACAAAACATGGTAAAAAATAATAGTAGTAAAGAAATATTAAAATAAAGTAAAGAACAAAAGAGTTGAGCTGAGAGATGAGATGAGCATGTCAGAATGTATTATACAGTGGTACAACAGGAAGGTCCGGGTTCAATTCCCAGCCAGTGCCCAAACCCCAGCCACTGCCACCGGTCCCAAGCCTGGATAAAATGGGAGGTTTGCATCAGTAAGGTGATCCAGAGTAAAACCTGGCAGACCGGATGGTCCCCTTGCGGGAGCAGCCGCAAGACCAAGAACAACACTCAACTGTCACTTACCAGCATGAGTCAAAGTAGGTTGGTACAGTCCACAGTACTGGAAAGAGAGATAAGCAGCTGCCTGCCAAAAGCCACATTCAAAACCAGTCACAGAAGCACTTTCAGCAAAGAACACACATCTGATAACGTTGCATCATCACACTTTGTCTCCTTAATAACTGCTTCTAAGTCATGCCAAATTGCCTCTGAACAGTCCATGCTGTTTCTTAACCCGAGCTACAAAGCTAACTAGTTTCTAACACAGGGATTAAATCTCAATCCCTCTCTAACCCCTGCACAAGGGCACTACTTGGTGTGTAAAACAAGTGATTGTACACCCTGCATAGTGCACTAGCTTTCCATTTTATGCCATTTGGGATACAACCCTGGAATCCAGTATGTAGTAAGGTTGTACGTTTCTCAGGAATGTCCACCACATTTATGGTCCATTCCCTTTCAACTTTTGACTATATAGTACCAACAGTCCCTGTTAATTACACTAAATGTCGGTTGATAACTGTCTTTCACCAGATCTGCCAGTTACTGTACTACAACTGAGTTCTTCCGGTTGCGGAAGAATATGTGTTGGCAGAGCAAAATAATTGGTTAAATAAACATCTGTTGATAATAGCTGTTTTTTTTTTATATATATGCTACCTGTATATAACTACAAAACCTTTGTTATAATTGAGCAATATATTCACTCAAGATCACCAATTTCCCAAAGTCCCTCTGGATAAGATGGTCTGCTTAATGCCTTAATGTAAATGTAAATGATGTAAACCTGTATATTTATGTACTGTCACATACATACTGTATAACTTCATAGCATTAGGTTGCATAATGCATTATAGTGTCTGCTTGTGCTCACTTCTGTAAGAAAGGTATCAGCTTAGTTTAGCTATCATCACTAAATGCTAATGATACCGCTATTATAACTGACACTACAATGAATCAAAAACAAAGAGGGCACTCCCTAAGCAAACCCTGTTTTTGATTGGTCATGGGGAGCTCTGGCATGCACAGCTCATTCGTGTCTCTGTCAACAGCACTATTGTTAGTTGAATGCTCTGCTTTCATTGATCTTTCATTCAATGACTGGAGTAGAAGCTGAGAGGGGCATTCCTACATYCAACAAGTAGCATCATGTATTCACGGGCAGTCACGGCAATTTGCCTCCAGGGAAAGTCGACAAACTCTGTTCAAAATGTCGCCAGATTTGTTACAAGTCACTTTTCTGAAAACAAGCCGCTAAAGGGATATAAAAAGGCAATAAATCTAACAACAACATCGTAATTTGGTTGCACTGACCACTGCATGAGATCGATTTACAAGTGTGTATTTGCAGACGTTCCTGCATATTGGAATTGGAACCATTTCCACTAGTTGCTTCACTGTAGGTGTACTGTAGCAATGAAATGTGCTAAATAAGGTGTTATAAACCCAACAGATCAGAAATGAGATGTTTATACGCAGCTTCACCATGCATTAGAGACTTCAGTACACCGTCTCTCTTGTGATAAACCGTCAGGATCAATAGCCATCTAATCAACATTATTTGTTCTTAGCACTGTTGAGAAAAGATGTCCGAAAGAATAATCTATCAGGCATAGAACCTGAATTAGACCAAATCCATTTTTACAGCAATCCAATCTGCTTCGTGATGACGGTGTGAAATGGCATAGTGGATACAGGTTCAGAGTCAATACAAGACCGTGATTCATTGCCTCTCGGCCCACAGCATGGGTTACGGCTGCAGTACAGCAATTACAACTCGAGTGGATTAAACATCATTTAAAACCACCATGAGTATTTGGATTCCAACAGGTTAACTGAGCTCTAAAATATACTTATAAAGCCTGACACATGGACATTTTTAGGGGCTGCTTTGCATTGCTACTCTTTACTCACTGAGTTACTTTATTAAAATTTTTATCTCTTGATTCCCCCAAGTTAATTCTTTTCAAAAATGTTCTAGAAGGCAGTGAATCTGTGCTGCTCTTTCTGCCCCTAATCTCACTTTTCCGGACAATGGCGCTCCCAGTGATGCAAACCTGACCCTAATCATTTCTGTGTCCATTGAAGCAGAGCCACTTAGGAAGTATTACCTGGGTGTGATATGTCTAAAATTTTGGCCACACTGTTATCAGAACAGACTTTTCAAATAGTGAGTCTAGTAATGGTTTATGTAATGTACACTAAAGTCTCTGTACATTGCTTCTTATAAGAAAAAAAAAATCTTAATTGTAAATTTCCGTGGTGTTGATTTTCAGTGGCAAACTCCTGGTGTATCTCTAGGTACAAACTCTAGGAAAAAATAACCAGCAACAGGGTGCCAACAGTAACTCTGCACCTCATTACATTAAGCTTGTAGCTGCTTTACTTACATACAGATGTGTGACGAGCAGTTTTCTAGCTTTGTCGCCGCACCTCATGGCGACGGTATGCATTTGTTGGCTTGTACCACTGAGTGGCGCTATATAACTATAGACCGACGCGTCAGACCTTAGTTCATTCTCTCAAGGATTAATGAGCCGCAGCTCCTTTAGAGCTGCACTTAGTAGCGGATAAAATCAAGTTTAACATTGTACTCAAACGAATTCATAATCACAGTACTAAAATTACAGTACAAATGTAGAATTAAATTTAATTAGTATCGAATTTAAGCAAAGTAAATGTTAACACAGTGACCCTTTAGAATTTATCATGTGTAATTAGAAAGCCTACGCGAGGACACTGTAAACGCTAATGCTCAAAGTAATTAAACACAGTGAGTACTGTTTACCTAAATAATTGAATAAGTAATAATTGAGTACGTAAGTAACAATAACTTAAGTAAAACTTCCACCAATGTAACATCTACAGAGCACTCATGGTGCAGTGGTAAGTGTTTCGCCTTCCATGCGGAAAGCCCTGGGTTCGATTCTGTGGAAAGGTCTTGAGCCACCCCTCATTTCTTCATATAAAATTACAGTGGAACCTCGGATTGTGAGTAATGCAGTTTGCAAGCGTTCCACAAGACGAGCAAAGATTTTTAATAAATTTTGACTTTGAAATTCCACACTGCATCTGTGCGCACAAACGGAAACAGTTATCTGTTTAAATTAATTTTTACTTTTTTTTWAAAGGTAAGGTGCAGGTTAATTTGTTTTATTTTTACTTTATATATTATTTTTTTGGGCTGTGGAACGAATAATTTGAGTTTTCATTATTTCTTATGGGAAAATTTGCTTTGGTTTACGATTGTTTTGGCATATGAGCCTGTTTCTGGAACGAATTATGCTCGTAATCCAAGGTTCCACTKTACATTAAATGGTGTAGCTTACTGTAAATTAAAGAAACGAGAAGAAACATTTGTGCCTTCTCGTCTGCTATTCACAATGCTATTCACAATGCTAYATACACAATGTCAAAAATTAAAATAAACGTAAGCAGACGTAAAAACATCTAAATGGTTTTTAAATACTATCTCCAAGGATAGGTGACTGTAGTGTGCAGAGGGATATTCTCAGAGTAAGCATTAAAATTGAGATAAATTGCAAATACAGAAATGTATTCATCAGTGAAGTGAGCAAATTTGATGATTAAGAGAAGTTCAGTTCAGCGAGCACTAAGCACTGAGTCATGCACATTTTCCTTCCACCAGGGTCTACACAATGAGTCAAGCTGGAATTCCCAGCCATTTCATTTTATATTGACCACACTTCCTGTTGCAGATTTTCTGTCCTCATGCTCATTATGAAATATCTTGCAAAATGCCATAAGATCTTGAACATGAATTTCATTTCACTGTGACCAGTAAAGAAATGCAGCAAAATAAATAGGACAAAATATAAATTTCCTATGGATCCTATGAGATCTTCAGTATTGGTAACAAAAAACCTAAATGAAAAAAAGAAAAAAGGGCATAGAAGCTCTATAAGACATGAGTGCTTCTGTTCTAACCCCTAAAACTACTACTTTTTTTTTTCTCTCAATTTAATGGCTGATATCTTCAGGCATTCATGACACCATTTGGACCTCTCACCATCCAGCCCCCAGCATGTACGTCCCTCAGAGATATAGACAGAAAGAGCAAGAAAGTGAGAAAGCTAGGAAAGTTTGGAAGAAAGAAAAGAGGAGCATGAGGGTATATAGGGTATATTCCATGCAAGAGAARGGCACAAGTTATTCAAATCCAGACCTGGTCACGTCGCTCTAGGCACATTGTCGAGACAGTAGAGACTTATGTCGAGTCGCAGCTCGGTGACAGACGATCAGTTTCAATGTCACCCACCTCCCTCCCGCTCTGTCTCCCATCACTTCTCAATCTTCTGCTCTTCTGTTTTCTTCCTCTCCTTCATCCACACTCAGCACTTTTCTATTTGCCATCAAGACGCATTTTGAGTGCCGTGGTTAACAACACCCCTTGGGCTGCCGTCGCAATACAATCAAGGTGGGACGTATTTTGCAGGCTATAAGCGTGTTGCCCCCTGTGCTGAGTCAACTGCTCCTTAGATTTGCTGAAACAAGCCTGGGAGGAAAAAACATCTTCATATTTACATATACTAAAAATGTAGTGAATTTCTCACTCTTGGTGATGTTATATTCAGCAGTTTTATTTTTGGAGTAGTTGCAAAAAGTATATTTTACTCATTTTTGTTGTACACTTGTGTTTCACTCTGCTGGGCGAATGGATATTGACTTATCACACAGCTTCAATTTGTTTCTGTGTGTATCATGACATTGTGATAATTACAGTGCTCATCCAGTGGTTATGATCTTATAGGCTACTATTTTGAAGACTATGGGTAAAAATCCAAACAATCCCAAGCTGCCTCTTAAAGGCGAGCGTTTAACCCTCAACTGCTCAGATGTACAAGGGGTGTTCAAGTCATACTGGGACTTCTGACTGTGCAAAATAACACAACACAGTTATGACTGTCAGAAACGTCTTCTCTTACTCTACACAATTAAATGTCCTGGTTTGACTTCAACACCCTTAGGATAAATGAGATAATCTAGGATTCACACAGATGTCTCGTCCAATCAGCGGTAAGAATTTCATTCGCAAACTATACCTACCTTTTCCGGT
>QMIH01000462.1:130920-149003 GCA_003987875.1 Clarias batrachus | reverse complement strand
CCTGTTGTTTTTTGTCACAATGATTTGCAAGAAGGTAATGTAATATATATATATATATATATATAATTTTTCCCCCTCCCCAAACATTCACTTGATTTGTAACTAGTTTTTGTAACTAGTTGGTAAATTTATAACCATGAGACCATGTTGTTGAGCTGAATCACTTCCTGTCTCAGTACTAATAGCTAATTCTGAACACTATCAGCATCACAGTAAACAGATGGAGTCATGTGCTTTCAGCTGCCAGCAGATTCTCAACAGCCTGCTCAGCTCACAGCTAGAAAAGTCTTGGAATTATCAGGCCAAAAAAAAAACAAAACACATTAAGTTGAAAAAAAAGTGAATGTGAATGGGAGTTTCGTATCTCGTCAGCTCTTTTAGGCTAAGCATTAAGAAAGACAATGCATGTGCATGTGAAATACTCGTACATCGTGTGTGAAAAGTATTTGTGTCCAGGTAAGAAGTGCATTTAATTTTTTTTTAATAGTCAATTATACAATTTTGAGTCCATTATACAGGAAAAATAAACATATAAAGCTTATAAACTAATTGTTTTATCCAGTTTCTGATACTGTGACAACATCATTATTATTACTATTAAATAATAATAATAATAATAATAATACAGTGGAACCTCGGATTGTGAGTAACTTGGTTTACGAGTGTTTCGCAAGACGAGCAAATATTTTTAATCAATTTTGACTTGAAAAACGAGCATGTCTTGGTTTACGAGTGCAGAGTTTTTTTACACCGACACACACACACACCGACACACACACACACACTGCTCTACACAGAAACTCTGCTCTGTTGCGATTCTTTTCAAAGGTAAGGTCCTGGTCCATTTGTTTTTTTTACTTTTTTTTTCATTTTAAAACAGTGTTTCCATTGTGTGTGTTTGTTGTGAAACTTAAAAAGTGAGGTGGGGAGAGGGAGGAGGAGTTTTACTGTGTAAGAAGAGGTGAGTGAAGGGGTTAATTCCACACACATACACACACAAATACACGATGCCTGCGCGCACAAATGGAAAGACTTATCTGTTGGGATTTATTTTAACTTTTTTTTTTTTTAAAGTGCAGGTTAATTTGTTTTATTTTTACTTTATACATTGTATTAATTATTTTTCTGTATTTATTTTTTTGGAATGTAGAACTAATTATTTGAGTTTTCATTATTTCTTTTGGGAAGATTTGATTTGGTTTTACGTGTTTTGGAATACGAGTTTGCTTCCAGAACGAATTATGCTCGTAATCCAAGGTTCCACTGTACTAATAATAAGAGATAAGAAAGCTGAATAACAGCATTTTGTTTTGCTTGTGTTGTAATTGATTCATTAAAAAATTTAAGCAAAGCCACAAACTTAAAAGTAGGCAATTATAGATAATATATGGAAAACAACAATGCCAAAATTCCCCAAAGCAAAAAAAGCATGTTGAATTACAGTACATGAACTGAACAAAAACATGCAATAAAAATGTCTGGATTTTACTGCATTACAATGCAGAATGTGAATCTGCATTGCAATGATTTGATCTGAATCAAAAAATTCCATACAGTAGGTAAAWTTMAAAATTTAAGGGAAACATATTGCACTTAGTAAATGTCTGTTCAGAAATATTTTCAAGTGTTAAAAAGACCATCTTCATTATTTTTTAACCTCACAAATTCAAGGTAATAAAATTGAAGCAGGCAAAATTTAGGTCTCTACATTTGGGATATCACAGAAAGCGCAGTGGATTGCTGAGTGCTGCGGTCTGTTCCGCAGTGTACTTTAAAGTGTACCCTTCCTGCTGACCGTAGGCCCGCGGTCACAGCGTCCCCCCCATCCCAGCTTCAAGCTCATTCTGGCCAAAGAAAAGAGAGAATGGCATCTGGAGTCTTGATATTATGCCTCACTAGGTGATTTAGTCGCGGCTCCTGATGCCGTGGTAGCCCTGATGTGCCCCTGCTTTTTGAGAGAAAGAGTAGCAAAAGCTGAACCACTTGGCAATGGTTCAATCCACCTTTACAGTCGATTCCTGTGATGAAGCTCAACATTTTGCCTCTTACTCARCTGTTGCAGTCTGTGGTTCACTGGTCTCACTCTGACGGTGAAGGCCAGGAACTTACAGTTAACACTGAGCACAAGGTCACTAGGTTGGAACTTGTGGAGCTGTGCTGGCCGATCGTACRCTTTACGTAGCGCCTGCTCCATATTTTCCCAGAACTATGAGGAGTACACAGCTGGTTTTAGCTTTCATATCCTAGACATAATCAACCAAGGAGGGCTGTTCCTCTCAGGCTTCCTTTACCTTGTCAGCGCAAGTACTGTAGAATACACGCGTTTTGTTTTTCTGAATTGAGATGTTTTTGTATGTAACTGCTCAAACCAAAGGCTTACACGTAAATCCGTTCGTGTCCAGGCTTAAACGTTGCTGCGTAAGGCAGGATCATATGTGTTATAACCTTGTGTTGTATAATTTCATACTGAAAAGTAAAGCGATACCTTCGCTTTTCTGTGGCTAGCTGGTTTTTATGCAGAAAACACAAGGCCTTTGGCTTTTTTCCCCATCTATAAGAAAGACAGAAATGAGATTCTTACAGGGAAATAAAGTACAAACCAGCTGGATAATCAGAATGGAATCTTATTTTCGATTGAGTGCAAGGACAAATTCCACATATGAATACTTTCCCACGGTGCATATTTCATTCATGATTACTACAGAATGATTGAGGATTGTGTATTACATTTTTGTTTTCTCTGGTCTAACATTCAATTCCAATTCCCAGAGTCAGTGCTGTGTAAACAAAAGTGTAAACTGAGTCTCTTGTCTCTCAGCGTGCACAGGAGTGTCCGGTGTCACAGAAGAAAGCTGACAAACTGATTCTGAGTCCGTTTATGCTCTTCATGAGTGCCGCATGTTATCGATCACGTTTTTTGGATGGTTCTTATTGTACTGCTGATGTGTTGGGAAAAGCCAGCTGCGTTATCAGGCTTCCATCCATCCATGATCAGCTTCACCTTTACACAGGCTGGATTAATGAATGGATTCATCCTGTATCTATATTTTATTTTAAACTAAAGGTTGCCAAATAAAGATGTGCAGAAGAAGTGTGTCCATAAATTGGAAAGTGACAAGAGAGGGGCATCTGTTTTATGTAATTCTCCTGCAATGCAAACACAAGCTGTGGAGAAGGAAGAAGAAGAGTTTATTTGTCACATACACATTACAACAGAGTGAAATGCTTTTCTTCTCTTATCCAAGATTGTTTCAAAGTTGGGGTCATGGCACAGCCATCATATGGTGCCCTCTGAAGCGAATAGAGTTATGGGCCTTGCACAAGTGCCTAACAGTGTCACGGTGGTTGATTACAGGGCTTTTTTTAAAAATGACAACTATTAACTAGGGGTAGCTCTGTGGTTAAGATGGTGGAAAAGTAATATAAGAGGTCACAAGTTCCAAGCCCAGCACCACCAAGCTGTGACTGCTACTGGGTTCTTGACCAAGGCTCTCAACCCCTTAACTTTTCATACTGTATCAAGTGGCAACCTCCAGTTTTGAAAAATTAGTCCAACAAATACAAGAAAAAACAATGAATGGCCACTAACCCTGCATTCACACCGAACGCGGCGAGAGCGTCAAAATGGCCGGAAGTCATTCATTTTCAATGGGAGCCAGCGGCGCGGGGTGGCGAAGAGCGGCGTGGGGTGGCGAGAGCGGCGAAAGCAGCGAAGGTAGTTGAAATCAGCTCGACTTTATGGTAATGAGCTATGACGCAGTTGAGCGGCAGCCAATAAAAAAGTAGAGGTCCTCCGCTTGAGCGGATTCCGCGGAACGCAGTCCTGTAAACTTTTGTTCCGGCGACATTAGTTCCCAAGCAAAATGGGGTAGAAGTGAGTCAATCTACCTACATACTGTAGATCCCCATAAAAAATGTTCAAGAGGAATTAAAAGCAAAAAAAAAGAAAAAGCAAGAGTTCCTATTCATGATAAATGTGGGGTGTATTTTTCTGTAACTCATCAGTTAAAATGACATTGAGCCATACAATTATGCATAATTGGGATGTGGCTGATTTGATTGACAGCGCATATGAAATGGCTAGTTGTCTGCTATGCATAATTTTAGCTAACCAGCTAACTGGAATCAATGTAGTTGAACTTACCGCAAGAAATTTAATTGAGGATGATGGACTTTAATCAAATGTAAAGTAAAACTAGGATATATATTACATTAGCCATCTTAGCATTTAGCTATAGCTAAGCTAGCTATCCTGTGGTAACTGAGGTAAGTAGTTCAATCAACAGTCAGGTGCTGTTCTTGGCAGCGTCTGCCAAGATAGTAGCAACCAGAGCTTCCAATTTGAGCTTCAGAACGGCTTTTCAGATCTTTAAATACAGGCCAAGGCTCAGATGTATGCACATGTATCTCTGGATACTGAAGTGTGCCAAATTACACTGGAATGTGTAAAGCATCCTGAGCTTAAATCAGTACCTTTAAATCTGAGGCCATGGCATCTTCCTGCAAAAGAACATAATGCTGGCTCTGCCACCTGTAAACACATTTAAGTATCACAAGATCTTGTCTAGAAGTGATGGAAAAAGACAATGCGAGATTAGTAAACATAGTAGTGCAGAGGGAACAAATCCTACCCTGTGTATTTATGCCATCACATAACCTTTGAGCTAGGTGAAGGAGATACCCTATGTCACTGCRTGCAAAAAACTGTCATGGTGAAGGCCTTGTTCACCAGACACACCAGAGGCTGCTATGGCAGACCAGGAGTTTGTAGAATCTCCAGCTATAAAGGTTAATTCATATAAACGTATACAGCACATGGCGGCACGGTGGTGTAGTGGATAGCACTGTCGCCTTGCACCTCCAAGGTTCGGGTTCGATTCCCATCTCTGTGTGCCTGGAGTTTGCATGTTCTGCCCATGCTTGGTGGGTTTCCTCCGGGTACTCCGGCTTCCTCCCACATTCTAAAGACACGTAGGTTAGGTTAATTGACGTTCCTAAATTGGCTGTAGTGTTTGAAAGAGTGCGTCACTGTGTGTATGTATGTGTGTGCATCCTGGGATGGATTGGCACCCTGTCCATGGTGTACTCCGCGTTGTGCCCGAAGTCTCCAGGCCCCCCGTGACGCTGAAAACAAGAGGGTATAGCTGTTAGATGTGGTATAGATAATGAGTGAGAGTGAGTGAGTGATGTACAGAGTGTGATACATCATCATCAGTGCCTGGCAAGAAACTGTGTGTTCTCTTAGTTCTGATATGTAACGTGTCAAGAGAATATAGGACCAGATTCGTGACAGATTGGTCACTGAGATATATACACTATATATATATATATATTTTTTTTTTTTTCATAGCCATTACACGGGAAACATTATCACTGTCATCCACATGCATTTCTGAAATCATAATATAATCATAATCACTCTTTTATGCTTTATAGACATTATTATGTACCTGCAAAATCTGTATATAAGATGCAATAGCTATTCCACTAACAAATGTGCAATACTGGCATGTGCAACATCTGGGACTTAATTGAATATATTTTCATTTTTTTCTTATTGTTATTTGTATATTTAATCTGTATAAGTTTGTCAGAGCCCATGTTCAATAATGTTAAGTGCAATATTTTAGCTGGTTTGTTATCTCAGTTCAATAGTACCATCTGATCACGTATTTTAGTACTCTTACTCATTCTATTCTATTCACCTTTATTCTTTAGTCTTTATATTCTGCTTTGCACACCATTATAAGTGGCACTTAATAACGTTTACCCTGTTGAATAACAATACGAATCTTTCTTTGTATGTGCTGTCTGCACTTAAGATCTGCATTTCTTTGTGGAAATAAATGTTGTTTACACTCATTTTTTTTATTATTTGCTATAAATTAAGAAAGTCATGGTAATGGAGTGTTCATAAACTGACTCAATTTACCAGCCCTGCCACTGCACCACCTTTTACCATGGGGCAACGTAATTCCTTCCCAGTGGAACTATATTAGCATTTACTGCAAGAAGTAACTCATTAACTCAAATCAAATCAACTGAACATCCGGTTATATATGTCAAATACATTTTAGAATAAACATTTTACTAAACACCTAGTAGTATTTTAATGAAATGTAAAAATTTATGTTGTAAATTAGGACTTTCTGATGATTAACATTTGTTATGCGGATACACTGTATAAACAGTTTACTGTATATGATGTGTATGTAATCAAATGAGACCAGGTTCAGGACATTCCATAATGCATCACAGTGAGAAGAATTCCTGTAAGATACCTGTAGGACACTGTGTCCTTATAGACATTATCAGTATTAGTATTATGTTGTAGGAGGGATGTAAGGCTGTGTGTATAATAGGCACAGTGTGRAATACTTGCCAAAAGGCGATGTGGCACAATCCTGCTGCTCATTAGTCTTGTGCGTGATGAGTGACAGAATATCTTTTTCTGCATCTTATCCCTTTTTTTTGACACCTCATACATACAGTATCCCTGAGCCCTTTTCACTCTGAGCACCTTCTCAAGATAACGGTCCCTCTTCGACGATGACATTCATTATCTTATTGCTGCTAGTTTTCCCATCTTCAGTTATTTTTGTTGCAATTTATTTTCCCGCTTTGCAGACAAATTACCATCTGTTGTCAAAATGTAACGTGCGGAAGATAAAAATAAATGAGTTCAGAATTTGCATGTTTTATTTAATTTTTTTTTTTTTTTATATATCGATTGGGGAAAGAAAATCAAAATGTATTCACTGGGTCTGTCTTATCAGTGGCAACACTGGACTTTTTATAGATTCAGGGAGACAATTTTAAGAGCCACAGTTGGCTCCGAGAGGGTTCAGAGGCTTAACAATTTAAACATAATTGGATGTCACCAGATCACAGGACCAGAAACGACCCAAGATCATGCAGTTAATAAAGCGTGTGGTCTTTCCGCTGAACGTATCACCATTTTCAGTTCTGTACAAATGTTCACAAGCCGACCAAGGTTGGCACAAATGGTCCTATTTAGCCTTTTATAACTTTATTCCTTTCTTTCTTTTTAAAATAGGTCCTTTATATATAATAGTTTTTTTTTTTTTTTACTTTCTGAAGGAACCCTATCTGACGAGAAAATTCTTTGTTTCATGGTTCCACATAGAATATTAAAAGATTTCCATAAATCAGGTCGACGTCGCACAGCATTGTTTTTGAAARTTCGAATGACTTCAATAAAATGACATTGAGATAATGTTAAATGAATGACCCAATTGCCACTTTGCAAATACAACCTCAAAACAATGAAATTTTATCCTTTATTCAGAACATTTATTCTGATTAATATCCATTCACACAATGTCAGAGCACATCCTTAGTCCCTCAAGTTTCTAACGGGAAACTGATCAGAGATTGGCACGGACAGAACAGCTTCCTGCACACAGCTGTGATGTGAATCTCCTGTCACACACCTCTTAGGGTGCTTTCACATTGAGGCCCAAGGGCTCGTTTCTGAGAACCAATTAACCCAAAGTCTGATTCATTTTGATCAGTGAGAACACAATCACTCGGCACTGCTGGAAAAGTTGGTCTTGGGAATGATCCAGCATCAACTATTGAACCAATCGTACCTAAGAACGGAAGTTGATCGCTGTTAAGCTGTGATGTCATCAGTGCCGTGAGTTTCCTCCAAAACCTCCATGTGCGTGACCTAAAAATCTTTAGCTGGTGAAGTAGGAAGGCACGTGACCGTGCCAGTTTTGCTATTTTCCTGAAATATCAATAATAATCAGTATGTACCAAACCATACAGTATTGAAATGAAAAGACGGACATTATTACCTTGTTGTCATCTGTGAATTTATTTCTCCTGAAAAAAAAACTAAAATACACACTATTATTATAGGAGACGATTTGTCAAAAGTTTGTGTAATGCAGGAACAATTCTTGGTGGATCTTCACAGTTGAAGACCCTCTCCTTTACCATCCCCCCCCCCCAAGTCGAGATCAGATGGTGTATGATTGGGTGAATGGGATGGGTATGGGATGAAATTGTTCTGGCATTTTTTAAAAACTCGGTCCCCATTCATGACYGCTTCCATAAGAGCGGAAATAATACTCAATTATAAATACTTTTTCCTCTGTCGCATGACCCATTTCCAATGACAATGGCACGACATAACTTTCTTTTCACTACTGGGAAGACGTATGTCTGGAGCTATGCCCAATCGACAAATGCACATGCACATCCGAGATGCGAGAGTTTCAGGATCGTACTGTATATTTAGGCGCATCACCTTCTTATTAACTTACGTGTTCTCTTCTTCTATTGTGTTTAATGGCAGCACACAAACCAAATATTTGCATAGCGCCACCTGCTGTCTCAAGAACGGTGCACAAAAACAATGTGAACAATGTGATCATTCTGGGCACGGCGCGAATCAATCGTGACATCCAATGTTGTAACTTTATCTCTCTGTTAGATTTTTTTTTCAGACCTACAGTAGTACTGTGTTGTGCATCTTACTTCTTCCCAAATTGTACTATGGTGCACAGTATACAATAAGTGTACAATCACAGAATAAATTTTTGTTACATTAAGCAGGTTATTTGTTTTGTTTTTTATCCTTTTGACTGCTTTCCAATTTATTATTTCAGTAAATTGCTTTTTTTTTTTTTAATGGTGCGCTTTGTTATGTACACGGATTTACTACCATCGACAGTATGCCCTCAGTGGTCCAGGGGTAAGCAAACAGTGCTCTCACCATAGTAACCCGAGCTTGGGTCCAGCTCAGGCCATTTGCTTGGTGTTAATATTGTTTTGAAGTGATTTTTTGTGTCAACATTGCGTTAGGCACATTCATTCAACATTGTTCCATTGTCATGCTGAGATATATATATATATATATATATTACTGTAACTAAGAAGCAGGATTATGGGCACTGCTAATTAAAATATTGCTGTGAGTCTCATTTATATAGGCCACTTCTTAATTTTAGAGTGCACATGCTAATTTAGGCTGCAAGCAATAGAAACGTAAAAACATCCATCTAGCATTTTCTCAGCAACAAAGGATTCTCACACACTGGAGCAAAGGAAGTCGAGAAAATGAACACAAAAATATGTTGAACATCTGTTGAACACGGATTTAAAAGCATCATGGAATAGAAATAAGAGGAAACACGGAGTTTGGGTATCCTACATAAAAGAAGACTTCTTTGCATGCACTTAAAATGATGGATTCCTTTGTGCAGGTTGATTCCGTGCTTTGACCTGCATTAAATAATGAAAACCTCACTTCAGGCCATACGGTTATAGGAAAATAACACACTTCAGAAAAGTAATGGTAGCTTTGCTTTTTGTCAGGTTGCATCACACCAGCGAGTGGGTTATTTTGCCTATAACAACACTGCGTGCCATGTTTTATTCCTTATTTGTCATTCGAAGCTGGATGTGATGTCTCTGGAAATACACTGCTTAACACCTTTTTTCCCCTCCATATGTACTTCTTCACACTCTCCGTTGTTGCTAATTTACTTTTTCACAGTCTCTCTTTTTACACTAATGAAGGAAAAACAGCAAACCATACCGCTAAATCGTGTTATTATATGGAAAAAAATAAACAAAAATGAAATAAATGAAATAAAATTCAATATTATACTGTACACCACCAGTCAAAAGTTTGAGTTCACTTTCTAATTCCATGGTCTTTCCTGTTTTCTTTTTTTTCTTTCTACACTGTAAAACAATGCTGAAAGCGTCCAAAAACACGCCATAATCTCCTTCAAACAGTAGTGAGATGGATCTACTACTTTGCCCTGATGTATCCGGAGTTGCCCCGAGTCATCTAGCCATCACAATTTGGGCCCTGTGAAATTCACTCAACCCTTTAGGCTTGCCAGTTTGTTTCTGATTCCAATGCATTATCAGAAAGGAAATGTTTAATACAGTATATCCCACCCACTGCTATGTGCCATTGTAATGGGGTATTGTAGCTACTGTGACAAGGGCCAAATTGTGATGGCTATATGACTGGGTCAGAGCAGGTTAACCCCAAAACTGCAGACCTTGTGAGATGTAGCCAGTGTGTAGTGGTCAGGACATACTAATAGTGGCCCAAGGATAGAAAACCACTGACAGGGTCATGAGCACACAAGGCTTACTGATGCACATGGGGAGTAAAGACTAGCCTGTGTAGCCCGGTCCAATAG
Source organism: Clarias batrachus (assembly GCA_003987875.1). Classification (NCBI taxonomy): domain Eukaryota; kingdom Metazoa; phylum Chordata; class Actinopteri; order Siluriformes; family Clariidae; genus Clarias; species Clarias batrachus. The sequence goes on along the minus strand of QMIH01000462.1, from coordinate 138,810 downwards.
AAGAGCTACTGTCATGTACTGTAGCTCAAATTGCTGAAAAGGTTAATGCTCGTTCTTATACATAAACATTCAAGGGGTGTTCAAATCAAACTGGGACTAAGTGTTCCCTACATTTTTTAACCATGTGATGTATAAAATATATTTATGTCATCTGGGCACATTGTACTTCCAGTATATGGTAGACGATCCCCATTTGTCAGATCAGAAGTGTGTTTATGATTTACGATCTTATTAACGATTCCCTTAAGAAGAAACTTAGTTGGCAGTAAGAAAACTACTAATAAAGTTACGATTTTAATCTCAGTTAATAAAATTAAGTTGTTTTGTCTAATAATGTAACAAGTTGCATTTGTTTATGATAAATGTTTTAACATAAGCGACAATAACAACTAACCTGTTTTGAGGCATAACACAAATTTTTTTTTTTTTTTTTTTCAATACTAAAAATTATTAGATTAGGTCAGTTACTACAGTATGAGATTAAAAAAAATCTTACTTCTCAGTGTGTTATTCTTTACACACTTAATGTAGATTTGTTCATTAAACAAATATTTACTATGCTTGTCACGGGTGGTCCGCGTCGGGCAGGCATGGAGGACCCAAAAGCAGGCAACAACTGAACTGGAAGTTTTTATTATTACTGGAGATCAGAGTGACAAGGTGCGTGCGGCATCCAACGTGCAGCGTGAAGGCAGTTGCGGACAGAATCACTGAAGAGGAGAGCTCTAATTCCTGGAGCGCATACCTGCAGTCCGTGTTGCAATAAATTCTATGGGCTAGACAAAATCTTGGTCGTGAAGCAGAAGAGGAAGATCAAAGCCGGGAATTCAATCAGCGTAGCGTAGTTTGATCCGTGAGACGAGAGGCGTGAAAAGAGGGGACGAAGTCGGCAACGTAAAGACGAGGACAAAACTTGGCTTGAGGCACGAGAAAACTGGGCTATGAGCACGCAATAATTCGGCAGCTAATGGTTGCTTGATGAAGAGTTTAAATAGGCAGAGGTGATAAACTGAGATAGAGAACAGGTGTGCAGAAAGCAGAGATTGAGGCGGCAAAATGGAAAGAGTGGAGTGGAGTGTGGATTGGACAAGCATGGCCTGTCTGGAGACATGGGGCATGACCTGGCGTGGCGTGACAATGCTGTTATCTAGCGGTAGATGCTATACACACACACACACACACACACACACACACACACACACACTCACACACACTCTCCGTACATGAGAGCCGTTTCCTGTATAGCTGGGTTCTGGCTTTTCCATCTTACATTGTTTGTTCTTTTCAGCTTTAAGTGTTGTACACTGTGTTCTAACATTTCTTAGAGTAGTTGCTTAGTTACTTTGCATTAATGCAGTTTATTTTCAGTCACCGTGACTGCCTCTCCAGTCATTGATGCTTAAAGTCATTATGTATACAGAGGTGGAACATAGATTCAATTTTAATAAAGGAGGAAAATGGGTTTCTCAACAAGCCTTTAACAATAAGTCATTTGTTGTTCACTAGGCACAGCAGATTTCTTTTCTACATGAAAGGAGGGGGCATGCTACTGGCAGTCTGCTTGTGGTGAAGAAGAATTCTCCTTCATGGCGCATATTATGGGGACGTGTATTGTGTTTTATGTGACTCTGGGCTTTTGTTTTCATTTTAATCATCGCCCAGTGGTCACAGTGGTTAGTACTTGATTAGGTACTGTGTAAAAGTCTTGAGCCACCTGTCATTTCTTTATATTTTTTATACTAATTTTGTTGTAGCCAATTTCCACCCATCATCAGGGCAAAGGCTAGCGCATGCTTCCTCTGAGCCACGTGACACAACCAACTGCATCTTTTCAAACTGCTAAACAGCGTAACATGCTTGGAGAACTTTCCGCTCCTTCCAGACAACCGTTATTGGCTGTAAGGCCACGATTGATGTGAAACCACTAAGTGCCTCTCATCCCTCCCCTCTGAGAGAGCTCCACCCCGGCTGTGGGAGGTTACAGCATCACCCGGGATTCGAACTCATGATTTCCGGATGATAGAGCGAGTACTTAACCGCTGTACTACTCAGGGTCCCTCGTGAATTTTTTTAAGAGTAGTAAAAAAAAATTAGTCTTGAGAAACAATTCTCCCTGCTTCCTGAAGGACTCAAGTTTTTAGTGGCACTTTGTAGCCTGTAAAACATTTGCACAGTAAAACATTTGTTTCAATTTTTTTCAGTATAATCTATATTTAATTTCATTTGATTTAATATAATAGTAGTCTAATCTACAGTGTTACTCCTTTCCTTTCTTCACAGTAAACAAATCAAAGCAACTGTAACCACAAAGCAATTTCCCTCTGGGATTAATAAAGTTATTTGAATCTTCTTGCATTCAGTAATAAACATCCCTTTTTTTGTTGTTGCTTAATTTCAGATGACTACTGTGTTTGAATAGTGTACATGTGATGTTTTACAGTTTGCTTTAACATAGCTTTGTCATGATCTACAGGCAGATGTAGTTGCTGTGGGGAAAATAGGGCAGGCATAAACGCAGAGGGTAATTTAACATAAAGAGTCTTTTAATAAACATAGAACAAAAACATTAGCTAAAACAAGGAAACTTAAACCACAAACTCAAACTATAACTTAAGGCTAAGAGCTACACAAGGGCTACACAAGGGCTCTTTAAGCGAACACAGGGCTCTTTAAGCGAACACAGGGCTCTTGAGCGTGACACGAACAGACATGGAGCTGGAACTATCCTGAAGACTCGGAAGGGCTAGAGACAGGGCGGGTTAGTGGTTAATTGGATTAAATAGCTACATGGTTTATTGGTACCTGGGTTGATGACCTAACCGGATTAGTAGCTACAGGCGTTAGTGGCTAACCGGGTTAGTTACTGACCTACTATGGGAACCGAAATGCACAAGGCTAGGCACACGAGGCTAATTCACACTAGCAGCTAAACCTACTAGAGGCCAAATCCACTAGCAGTCAATCCCACTGGAGGCTAACCCTACTGGAGGCTAACCCTGCTAGCAGCTAAAGCCTACTAGCAGCTAAGCACTCGTGTGGCTACACATAACTACACATACAGGTACCTAAACATGCAGGGAACTAAACAAGAGGAAAGCAGACACTGGAGACACATAGAACAGTACTTACATAAAACACGAGACAACCTAACAAAACCAGCTCCATGTCACAAAACACAACAAGAACTTAAATATACAGAAACTAGAGCATTTCTCTAAACAGATCACATAATTTAAACATAAAATAAAACAAACTTAAAACATACACCCACACGACATTAACAATTAATGCTTGACCTAGTTTCCCAGAACAAACGGCTATTTATAGAAAGTCTAATGAGCTACCTCGGTTTAGGTGAGCACTCTCATCACCTGACCTGAGGTGCCTTCTGGGAAACTGAGTCGACCAACGAAAACTACAAAACAAACTAGCGCAAATAGTGCCCTCTAGTGGTGGTCCCTTACAAGCTCTTAACTTTTTTTTTTATTTATGTTTTGTGTTTTGGGACTGGCACCGCATCCAGTGGCTGGATTGGGCAGTGGCTGGGAATCGAACCCAGGCCTTCCCTCTGGCAGACAAGAAACCTACCACAGAGCCACCAAAGCCACATCCCTGGGCTCAGAGAGTGTAAAAGTGGTTCTGGGAGCACGAGAAATCATGTTCACACATGAATTGGACATGAAATTGTGTCATGCCCAATTCATGTGTGAAAAAGATTTCCCGTGCTCCCAGAACCACTCTTACACACTCTGAGTCCAGGAATATGGTCGTGCCATCAGAGCCAAAAAACTCTATAGCTACTGTAACATAGATTATGTGGTAATTCAGTACATTCAGGTGGTCATGTGACTTCATTTTATTGCCACATGACGTTGCTGAGTCTYGACCTGAGCRACWKAAGSAACYYCAGATCATAACACTGTCTCCAGAGGCTTGTACAGTGGACACTATGCATGATGGGAGCATCGCTTCATGTGCTTCCCTTCTCACCCTGACCACGCCCATCACTCTGGAATACACTCAGTCTGGACTCATCAGGTCACATGATCTTTTTCCATTGTTCCACGGTACAATCTTTATGCTCCCTAGCAGACTAAAGTCTTTTTTCCTACAGTATTTCACTAACAAATAGCCAAACATTCTCATCAGGTTGTGTGTGTATAAAAATGCTCCTACTTTCACTATTAGACATAGTTATGCTTTTTACTGTTGATTTTGCAAATTCACCATTTAGGTGACCTCCAGTCATGATTTTTTTTCCTGAMCACATTTCTTCCACAAAGTCAACGGTTCAGCACTGTCTTTCCAGGTTGTGATCATCAGACGTGGGTAGAGTAGCCAAAAATTGTACTCAAGTAAGCGTAGCTGTACTTCAAAATAATGTCACTCAAGTAGAAGTAAAAAAAAGTATTATGTTATAATAAAACAATAAATGTCTTTACAAAATAGCAAATTAAGCAATAAAAAACACAAATTTCCTAATCTCACTTTTTTCACAATATAAAGCTTTTGAAACAAACCCCCACTGCAGGTAAGATATGTATGGTTGAACAGTGTCGACTATTTCCTTTGTATGATATACTGTATATTCAGTCGCCCTACGAATGACTCAGCAGATAGAAAATAAGATTAGAGCATGTGTACAAGAGTCTCACTTTACCATAAACTGTGTCTAGCAGAGCAAATGTAAGAAACTTATATTTTTAAGCCTCCAGCTTATTTGCTACGTATACATGGTAACATTGCAACATTAAATAAAACAGCTAAACTAACCGCGACATGTTTCCTCAGGTTAGACGTAGACTTTTTATATGCTGAAGTGTCTCTCTGAATTGGCAGACAGAGAAGACACCGCAGTATGAAGCTGTTCTTTTGCACTGTGTGTGTAAGTGAAACATGCTTTGTATATGAGGCTAGGTGTTTATCCTCTTCTGTTGTAGCATTAGAGACAGATGCCTCTGCTAATCTTGTTGTTTTCATTAGCTGTCTACCACGGCTGAAGATTTTTTACCGCTATGCCGCCAGTTTGTGTGTGGTCATGTGACTACTGTTGCTGCGTCTGATTGGTGAGACCACAGTCATGTGGTAAATCTACCGGCTGCATGTGTAGAATAAATGGTTAGAAAAGTAACGAGTCGAGTGTAGCCGAATGTAGCGGAGTCAGAGTAGCGTTTCTTCTTCACAAATCTACTCAAATAACAGTAAAAAGTATGGTGCATAGAAGTTTTTTTTTTTTTTTAAAGATTCTTAACCCTGCGTTCACACTGAACGCGGCGAGAGCGTCAACATGGCCGGAAGTCATTCATTTTCAATGGGAGCCGGCGGCGAGGGGCGGCGAAGAGCAGCGTGGCGAGGGCGGCGAGAGCGGCGAAGGGAGTTGAAATCAGCTCAACTATATGGTAATGAGCTGTGACGCGGTTGAGCGGCAACCAGTAAAAAAGTAGAGGTCCTCCGCTTGCGCGGATTCCGCGGAACGCAGTCCTGTAAGTTCCAGACTTTAGTTCCCAAGCAAAATGGAGGAGAGGTTAATTATTGTGGTAGCGGGTTTCCCGGTTATTTATGACATGTACCTGTGTGTGTACAGGGACATTTTTTTTTTTTAAATGATGCGTGGACAAAGGTGTTTGAGATTGTTGGTGTTTAAATATAATATTAAATATAATCTAATAATAAAAAATATATTAAATTAGACTAGCAATTCACAATGAACAGAAGCCACACTATACAAATGCCTTATAATTTCTTTATTTCTAAAATACAGTTCTTTCTATCCATYAATTTCTTGTTTTCTTCCACATTTTGGTCAGTCTCCACAAGATAAACAAGCTTGATTGCTTTGCGGCCCCTTTAAATACAAGAAAGACATTCGGTCTACGTCAGAGCGGCGAAGCGTGGCGACGAGCGGCGACAGCGGCGAGAGTGAACTTTGACGCTCTCGCCGCGTTCGGTGTGAACGCAGGATAAGTAAATGTAACTCATTACTACCCGCCTCTGGAGATAATGTGTTAAAGGGTTCTTAACCCAGTACTAGTACTTTTTCAATCACTGAATTTGTTTTCTTTGATCGATGCAGCTCAACAATTTGAACAATTGAACTTTGAGGATTACGCTAATTCTTTCCACCTGCTCTTTATTTTTCCACCCATCCCGAGGCTTCTGGAGATTGTGTCAGCTTCAGTAGACAGAGGCCAGTCCTGCGAGGATCCTGAGGCATCCAGAGAAGGACCTGCTCCAGCTGGATTCTGCTTCATGATGGTTTGGAGCTACACATGCTGCTCCTGTGCTTCCAGTGATCCAGTCCCCCATCTGCCCTCTGCACCTGCTGACTCATGATAATTTAAATCCCTTCTATATACTGAACTTCCAGCTGCTTAACACACATTATGTTATATAATTCCTGTTATCCGTTATCACCCAGATGAGGATGGGATAGGCTCCAGGCCCCCCGTGACCCTGAATACAGGATTAASCGGTATAGATGATGAGTGAATTGACTTGAATTGAATTGAATTGACTAAGCTATTCTTTGAATTGTCATGGTTCTACATACCAATGAATTCTTAAAGAATCCTGGTTATAAAAGCTTTCTTTTTATTTTAAACATGCAACATTTCAGGTCCACATTTCCAAGCTAAAAAAAAAAAAAATCAACACAGAAATGTTGTTATGCCAACACACATGAACCACTAATTAGGAGAAGAGCAGATGAATAGATAGAGACATTGTGAGAAAGACAAGTGAGACTGGTGTCCTCTTCGCGCTATGACAGGCTCGCTGTAGGGCAGCATTTGCCAAAATGACAACATAATTTGGATGGGTAAGACAGGTGCACTTTCCAGCCTGCAGGGAAAGACTGACAGAGATAATCAGTGATAATCAGAGATAAATGCTTTCTTTCAGCAGGGGCATACTTACACAGCTTCTCAGAATCGACCAGTCAATATCAGTGTACTGGCAAGTCCCCAATAATGGTGGAAAAGCTGAAAGCACACACACGCGCACATGCACGCACACACACACACACATGCACACACACACACACACACACACACACTTCAAGGACTGATAATGGAGATGGAAGAAAATGGCAAGGGATGATGAATGGGGTTCACTTGGCAATTTTGTAGAATTTTGCAGTCCAACTCCGAGATTTAGAACTGAATTATTTAAATCTCCAGTTTATCAACAGCACAAAATGCTGACTATCCAAATGAGAGATTTTACATTTAAGAGGTCTACAACTCCTCTAAACCTAGTATTATGATTTACATTACAGAACTGTACTAATTTGATTGGTCAAAATTTAGTGTTTATTTTTTATTTTATTTTTTGTAAGCACTTAACGGTTGGCCTTTTTTCATTCRTTTATTCTCTACACCACTTATCCTGTACAGGGTTGCAAGAATCCAGCTGCCTATCACAGGAGAYTTCTCGCACGACGTCTACATCCTGATCAGGGTGCCAGTCCATCACAGKGCACGCATTCACGCACAATCACATTCACACACTACAGGCAATCTGGGAACAATTAGCCCAATCTACATCTCTTTGAATTGTGGGAGGTCTCCATAGTGAGGAAACCCACCAAGCCCACAAACACTCAAGGACGGAATTGAACGCTTGACTCTGGAGGTCTGAGGCCTCTTCGCTAACCACTACACCTCTGTGCTGCCAGTCTTCCCTTGTACTGGGGAATCATGCATAATAATGGAATTTATATGATGGTGTCATGGTGGCTTAGTGGTTAGTTTGGATTTTTTTTCTACATTTTCAATTTTTTATACAAAACTATCAAATAAAACATATGACGTGTATTTGCAAAACCCATCGAGCACCATGATGAAACTGTCTCTCATGAAGACCTTCCCAGGAAAGCCAGACCAAAACTKA
>QMIH01000462.1:110976-130915 GCA_003987875.1 Clarias batrachus | reverse complement strand
GCTGCAGAGRAGAAGTTCATTTAGAGKCACCAGCCTCAGAAATCACCAATTAACAAACAGCACCTCAGATTAGAGCAGGTATGGAGGTTTTACAGAGTATAAGTAGCAGACACATCGCAATATCAACTGTTCAGACTAGATTTTTGCTTTTTGTGAATGCCCTCAGGAATGTTTTATAAAGTAGAAATAAATTAAACTCAGGAAAGATCATGTTGTTAGCTTTGTGAGGAGAAGATAATGACTGTTTATAGCTGCTATAACACAAGTTAACTACTGTTAGATGTTAGAATGTTTGTTGAGATGAAGTATGGCGACAGGAGGGCTTCATGGAAGTTGACAATGCTTTTATTTTCTGAACTTTTCTCTCTTGTGAATTTTTTAAAATATATATATATTTTTTTTATTGGCCACATACACAGGTTGCGGGTTTTTGCACTTTGCTCTCTCCCCCATTCTTTTGATCAGCTCACCTCTTTGTTGTTTCCTGGCTCACTGTAACAGACGATCATGGTTTAGTCGTGATCTTCTTACAGTACAGTAGGTATACGTTCTTTCCTGCTTTACGAATTCTCAGTACCTTCACAGACCACGTCCGATTGCATACGTCTTCAGATTGGTCACAAGCCCCACCTATAGGATCAAAGGATCTCAGGAAAGCCCTTAGGTATTGCTGCCAACCATGTTGTCAAATAATTGTGTCATCTAAATAGGCAGTGGGGCATGCGCATTGTAGTGGGTCGAGGATTCTGTCCATGTGTTTATGAAAACAATGCAGGAGTCCAGAATATTTCTAACAGATAGATGGGAAACTGGTTTCATTCAACATGGGTTTAAAAAGGCACAGGACAAAGGAGTCAAAATGATCAACTAACATCCATATGTGAGATCCAGTGGTTAGGCAGTCTATAGGTCTGTGCTCAACCACCTAGGAGTGGTCTCCGCTCTGCAAGGTTCCTCTAGCTAGGCTTGGAAGAAAATGAGCAGTATGACCACTGCCCATTGCAAGGATGTAAATAAGATGGTAAACAACAGTAAATATTGTTTTAAAATGATACTTTCATCATTAAAGTTGTTAGTTCAATGTTATTCCAATGTCATGTAGTCCAGTGGTTCCCAAACCTCGTCCTGGAGGCACACSTGCCCAGCGGATTTTAGTGTTTTCTAGTTGATAGTAGTCTAACTATATTGATTTAAAAATTAATAATATCCAGTAAATATTTTCTTCAGAAACACATGATGCATGTCTCATGATTTGATAGGGATGTGAATAACCAGAAATCTCAAGATACTTATAACGATATCTAAGTGAGGATTCGATTTGTATTGTGATTATACTGTAAGTATCACAATGTTATAAATATCCCAAATTGTTATTTATTTAAAAAAAAAATCTTTAGATTTTGTTACAATTATAAATAAGGTTAGCAAATGATTCACTCCTACCCCACAGGATGCTGTGCTGCCTGCCAATGTGTGAATAGTTTATAGCACAACCCCTGCAGGATTATAGAGGAACTGTGACCTATGCAAGTGCTTCAAATGCAAATACAGTGGGACCTTGGATTGTGAKCAAAATTCATTCCGGAAGCAGGCTCGTATATCAAAACACTCGTAAATCAAAGTGAATTGACCCATAARAAATAACGGAAACTCAAATTATTCATTCCACAGCCCAAAAAAATAAAAACATAAAAAATAATTATTACTAATTATATAGTGAAAATAAAAATAATAACCTGCACTTTACTTTTGAAAAAAGTATAAATAAATCCAGACAGATAAGTGTTTCCGTTATTGTTTGTGCTCGCACAGCACTCTGTATGTGTGTGTTTGTGCTCGCAGGCGTTGTGTGTGTGTTTTTATATGTGTGTAAAGCTAAAATAAGAGGAGAGAAGGAATCAGACTCTCTGCTCTCTCTCTTCTTGTCTTACACAGTAACGTTTCCTCCTCTCTTGTTTGAGTTTCACACACACACACACATACACGTACACATACATTAATGGAAACACTCGAGTGAGCGCACACGGAATCATTGCTGTAAAGTAAAAATAAAACAAATTAACCTGCACTGCCAAAAGAAGCGCGACAGAGCAGTGTTTCTGTTAAAAGTGTGTGTGTGTGTGTGTGAAGGTGAGAGGAGGAGTGGTGTGTGTGAATGTGAGAGGACGAGAGGAGGAGCACAGTGTCTAATGATGCGTGCACACACTGAATCAGTGCTGGCTTACACAGAGAGAGAGAGAAAGAGAAAATGGATCTTTAATCTCTCTAATAAGACTTGCTATTGCTTTACGTGAGTGTAAGTAAGAGACATGCACTAAGACCAAGCAGGGGAGACGATTACCCACAATTCCGCAGTGCCACAGAGAGAAAAACCATTGGCTCAGTTGTGATCATGTGACGCTGGGCATTGAAACAAGAAGCATATGCATGCTACATGATACTCGGTATTCATAAACCAAGACTTACTCGTTTTTCAAGTCCAAATTTCTTTAAAAAATTTTGCAATGCAAACCGCGTTACTTGCAATGTCCCACTGTATATATAAGAATATAATGCTTTTTTTTTTTTTTTAAGAAAATTTATTTGGGAGTAAGTGTGGAAATACATGAATTGTCACACAAAAGAATTGTGAGATGTAACCAAATACATTTTTTCCCCTATCTCTACTATTTGCACAAAATAAATGTGTGATAAATAAATTACCCAATGGTGAACATTATATTCACTTCATTTTTAATTAGTCCTATTAAAACCACATGTTCAGATGTCTCCTCTTCATGGCAACCATTATTCTTGTAAATTACATGACAGTAAAATGTTTTTTTTGTAGTTTGTTTGTTTGTTTGTTTTTGTATTCCTTCACAGTTTACATTACAATCATATCACATAGACATTTTGTGCAATGGAATAAAACAAGACACCTAAATGTGATAAATCGCAGAGCTCTACCAGGCCCCCCTAGAGATGTTTGTGAACACTTTGGCATCACTTATAAAATCTCAGGGTACTCCATCGACTCTGCACATTCAGTCAGATATGTATTACATTACATTACTGTCCTTGTCCCTGTATTTTTACCAATTTTTTAACCTAGTATGTCTATTTTCCCAGGAAGGTACCTTATTAGAGCATTATGAACCGTACACCTTGCTAGCACTAGATTGGCCCCCCTTTTAAGAACCGCGTTTGATTCTTCATGGCATAGATTCAACAAGGTGCTAGAAACATTCCTCAGAGATTTTGGTCTATATTGACATGATAGCATCGTGTAGTTGCTGCAGATTTGTTGGCTGCACATCCATGAAGCAAAACTGTTCCAAGAATCATCATGTTTCTCCAATCTTTTATCGTCCAGTTTTCGTGAGCCCATGAGAATTGTAGCATCGGTTTCTTGTTCTTAGCTGATAGGAGTAGCACCCGGTGTGGTCTTCTGCTGCAGTAGCCAATCTGCTTCAAGGTGTGATGCTCTTGGTGTACCTCAGTTGTAAAAAAGATGTTATTTGAGTTACTAATGCCTTTCTAGTGACTCAAACCATTCTGGCCATTCTCTCTGACCTCTGCCATCAACAATGCATTGTCACTCAAAGCACTGCCGATATGTTCGCTTTTGTCAGACCATTCTCTGTATAGATAGCTGTGCTTGAAAATCCCAGTAGATCATCACTWTCAAAAAACTCAGACTAGCCCGTCTGGCATTAACAACCATGCCAGGGTCAAAGTAATCTTTTTTATCCATTTTAATGTTTGGTTTGAACTCGAGCAGTTCATCTTTTCACAATGTCTACATGCCCAACTATGTCAAATTGCCCCATGTGACTTGCTGCTTAAAGGCCTCTGCTAACTAGCAGTTGAACAGGCGTACTTAATGAAGTGGACCATGAGAGTACAGTATGTGTAATGCATGTGAACAAGCTATGAAAGCACRTAGTTTTCATACACTCATTGCCAATCAGTCCTGTTACATAAGTACCAGGCCATGTTTGATTGATTGCCTTTCCCATGCATGAATATGCCTGACCAGTGTTTTAGATCAGGGGTGTCAAACTCCGTTCCTGAAGGGACGCAGACCTGCAGGTTTTTGTTCCAACCCTCGAGGACCTGCAGAGTTTAGCTTCAACTATAATTAAAAACACCTGATCCAACCAATCAAATCATTAAGGCTTATTTGAAAACTACGTGGCATATATGTTGGAGCAGGGTTGGAACAAAACCCTGCGGGTCTGTGGCCCTTCAGGAACGGAGTTTGTGTGTTGGCAGGTTTGACTGTGCTTGACCTTTTGTCTGCCTTTATCAACGATTTTGGATTGCATTTATTGGAACCTCTGTGCATGTATGTATATGTATCCCCTAGTAATCTGTGTGTGTGTGTGTGTGTGTGTGTGTGTGTGTGTGTGTGTGTGTGTGTGTGTGTGTGTACACATACCTTAAACAATGATGATATATACTGTTTTATGGTTGCCATTTTCAGTTTTAAACTTAAATCGAATCCGACATCTATATTTTGCAAGAAGATTTGAGCCGAAGACTCCAACAGATATGAAAGCTTTAAAAAAGAAAATCTGAATAGGTTTTTTTTTTTTTTTTTCGAGAAAATTGCCTTCAAAATTACATGCATTTCAATATAGCAATGAAAGCAAAATGGGTTGAGGAAAGAGGACAAAAGCTTCCTTATATTCTGCGAAGTGCTGGTTTCAAATCTGCTCCTAGACAAATTTGGAATGGAAAATGTCTCTGTCCAGAGGAGAGTTTTGTTTAAAAAAAATAAATAATAATAAATAAATCGAATGTTATTAAATGTTGGGTAAATGAATTTATTTTGATTGTTCTGCTTGGACTGCTGCAACAATGCTATTTTAATAAAGAACAATTTACTCAGAGATTGAAATGACAAATAAAATATTAGTACATTCATTTAAAACTGTTTTTTAATAATAGTAATTTGACGAATGGCATTTTCCACGAGCCCAGTAAAGTTCTCATTGCACTGATGGCTCTATGAATATATGCAGCCTATGTGTAGTTCATTCTTAAAGTTTTTTACATTCATAGACTGATATTGCTATAATAATAGTATATTTCAGCAAATGTGGTCATGCCTGGTGATCTAAGATTACAAATGTACTTYCCACAAAAATAAATCACTATATCCTCCAGAAAAATAAAATGAAAAWTTTTTYTATTACAGAATTTATATCGAACTAGCAATCTCCAGATGATAGGGTAAGCACTTTAACACTCCGCCATAAGGGGGCCCAAAGTCTATATGTCTAAGGCAAATTTATTGTACAAGTAGTATTTTATTATTTAGGTTTATGCAAGGTAGGTGTTTAATCAGGTATACATACACTGATCAGCCATACCATTAACATTAATTAATGTTGAATAACATTAATTATTAATTTTCACACCAGAAAAATAGCGACAACATCAACCGATTTCTCAGCCATGCCTGTGGGGATCAAAGGCCAGCCCATCCAGTCTGATCGCACAAAAAAGCACAAACAGCTGAAAAAAGCCCATGCTGGCCATGATAGACAGGCACTAGAACTGGCAGTGCACTTCAGCCACCATGCCTGSGGCCCTATAGGCAAAACACCCAAGACCACTGACCCAGCCTTCAAACTCAACAGATTCCAATCTGATCGAGCATTCATAGGAAACCACAGACAAACAAGTCTGATCCACTGAGGTCCCACCCTACAACCCTCAGCACCCAGAGAGTCCACTCAGACACCACTGCTCACACCCCCAGAGGTCCTGTCTAGCCACGCCCCCAGGGGCCAGAGCCACTATGATAACTCAATAGGGACCTAGGTGGTTTTAATGTTAATGGTATTAAAGTTATGGTCGACAAGTGTACATTAACAGATAATGGCTTCTATAGAAATTCTAGGAATCTCATCAGGACTAGATGTATATAGCAGCACTGGGTTCCTGTGTGATGCAACAAAAAAAGAAAAGTTTTTTGCTTTAATGTAAGAACAAGGGAGTGGCGAGATGCCGGTAAGGAAAAATGCATACAGTAGATSCATAGTACCTGCCTGTCAGGACTGAAGTGCTTTAAATCAGACTATTACGTTATTTACATTTTACAAATAAAACCAAATACATTTGTTAAATGCTCGGTGTGGGTTCACATGAGAATGATAAATGTACAGAGTTTTAAAAGGAGATGTAGAGATGTGTAGAGATGAGATCAGCTGTGAACTGAGGTGATGTAGCTGAGGTTGGGAATTGTCAGAACCAGAATCCACATATTATTCTAACATTGCTCCACCTATTTCCAGTTTTTTACCTATTGTTTCTGAAATAAGTCTGCTATTTAGAGTAATTGGGGGAAAAACAATTCAAGTTGTGTTTAGAAATCACTCCTGCATACTGAGCATAGCATTTGTAGACTTTCCACCCGATGGACATATTACCACGTAAATATCTTCTCCTTTAATCCTGTTTGAGACTCTTCTTCCATCAATCAGACAACTAGCTGGAGCTTCAACCCTTTTCGGTTCTTTTCTCTGCTCCCCATCAGATTTCTCAGATTCATTTTGGTCTTGCGGTGTGGAGCAGATATGTGAGTGTCGAATGTCATCGTGACAGCAGTAAGTGGATTCTCTTCCTGTGGTGATGGGACATTTCTCTTGATTCTCCTCAAAGCCCATCATGGGGAAAAAAAGAAAAAAAGAAAGAAAGGTGAATAGCTCAGACAGGATGACTTCTTATGTCAAAATGGTCATCTTAGTCCTAGAAAGTCAGCAGAACTTTGATTACAAAAAAATATATATATAGTAGACCATGAGTAAATGATTACAGGGAGCATCAGGAGATTAGGCTAGAAAATTAAAAACTCTATACTCAAGAGAAAAAATAAAAAAAACCTTAGGATAAAGTGAAGTCAACAAGAACATTTTATTTATAGCAGCATGACTTTTAAATGGTTTTATTTCAGATTTTAGTGCTAGTTTTCATTGTTTTGGAACATGTGCATAAGACATTATGTAATATTCGTCACATATTTGAAAATAAAACTATGGACTTTTGATTGTGAAAAATAAACAATTTTGAGGAGAAAAAAGATAACTCTCTTTATTTCTCTACATCATCTCCTGCTACACTAATGCATGCATCCCATTATTGGACATCCTGGTCCTCCATGTCAAAGCATTCCTTTAACTAAGGTATAATGATAAGGAATCATTATTTAAAATCAATCATTCTTTTGTATGGATCATGTGTTGCATGATCCAACTGCAGTGGACACCAAGAAATAAAAGTTTTTTTGTTTTTTTTATTCACACATTTAATGTTTTCACTGTTCTGTGCTCAAAGTCTTCTGTAAATATTACCGCTTTTAGACGTCATTTTTCCACCCATGAGACAACAAGTCCCGATTTGACTTGAATGCCCCTCATACAAAAAAAAAAAAAAAATCACACTGATATAACAAAACAATTTTGTAGAAACGATTCATTATTCATTCATTCAAACTGAAGAAGCTACATGGATGAGTAACGAAACTTTTCTACCTAACAAGAAAGGAAGTGCTGTTGGCATGACGCCACTCTTCGATAACCTCACCAAGATGATGAAGAATAGCAAAACAGTTTTGACAAAATATTTTGAATCTAATTATTTATTGTTTCGTTTTGGGAAGAAAGAAGATTTATCTAATTTTCCATCAAACTGTTTATTTGATTCTTTAAAGTCAATGTTGAAAAATAATTAGAATAAAGAAAAAGGTTTTACAAGGACTAAATACTGCAAGGTGGCACAGTGCTGTGTTCATTTGGACTGTGGCCTCACACAGTTTTCAAGGGTTGTGTCAGTGTGATGGAGTTTGCATGTTCTCTCCGTGCTTAGTGTGTTTCCGCAGGTACTCTGGTTTCCTCCCACAGTCCAAAGACATGTAGCGTAGGCTAATTATAGGAATTTATGAATTTCTTGCTTGTGCCCTGCGATGGATTGTCACTCAGGCTCCAGGCCTCATGTCACCCTGTACTGGATAAGCTGTACAAAGTGAGTGAAACTATATGCTGCAATAGTGGAATCACCAGTTATTTTGTTCTAAACTTATGCCAGCTTTTTATCCCTCATTTTCTTTTTAACCAGACTTTTCCAGGCTTATGAGTGTTTTGTGGTAATCCCTCTTGAGGGTTTTAATCTGTTTACCGCCGTTTTCTTCATGACTAAAAGTATTCCCCATTCCCTCTTTTTGTTGTTAACATCACCAGTGAGATCCTTCTCTTTAACAAACTGTTGATTTTTGTACCATATGGTTAGTTTTGCTACACTTACTATTTTATGGGTCCCAGATTTACAAGATGTATTCGTATACAGTATTAGTTAAAGAAACATTGTTTTTTCAAAACTATTACATGAAATAACACAAACAGTATGGCATTATGTAATTTGATAGATAGATAGATAGATAGATAGATAGATAGATAGATAGATAGATAGATAGATAGATAGATTAATCTATCCATGTACTATAGGAACCTCTGTAGTCCAACCAGGTACCCTGGAGGCCAATGGTGCCCATCATATTAAATTCCATTGTGTAAAACCATTGTAGAACCTCCAGTCAACATTCACATGTACATTCACATGCTATGGGTAATTAGGGGACATCAAATTAAGCTTAATCCGTATGTCTTTGCWCTGCGGGAGGAAACCGGAGAACCTGGAGGAAACCCACCAAGCACAGGGAGAACATGGAAACTCCATCCATCAATGACAGGACCTGGAGGTGCAAGGCAACAGTGCTAACCACTAAGCCACCGTGACACCTGATGATACAAAACACATCAAGCACAATGATGAAACTGTCTCTCATGAAGACCTTCCCAGTCAAGAATGCAAGACCAAAACCTACCTCTGCTGCAGAGGAGAAGTTAATTTATAGTTACCAGCCTCAGAAATCACCAATTAACAAAAAGCACTTCGGATTAGAGCCGTTATGAAGGCTTTACAGAGTAGCAAATACATCTTAATACCAACTGTTCAAAGGAGATTATTTTATATTTTGAATGCCTTCAGTATTGTTTTATTACAGTGTATTACAGTGTAGAAAGAAAAAAAAAATCAGGAAAGACCAGGAAATTAGGCGTTTTCAAATTTTTACTGGTAGAGTATTCTGATGTTTCAGACACATTATGGCTTCCATAAAAGGGAGAATTGAGTTTTAACCTTAAATACAGTGGAACCTCGGATTGCAAGTAACGCAGTTCGCGAGTGTTCTACTGGACGAGCAAAGATTTTTTTTACTTGAAAAACGAGCAAGTCTTGGTTTATTAGTACTGAGTATCATGTGCCACACTTGTTATTAACTCGATCGAGAGTCACGCGATCACAACTGAGCCAATGGCTTTTCTCTCTCTTGCACTACGGAATTGTGGGTAATCGTCTCCCTTGCTGGGTCTCAGTGCTTGTCTCTCACTGGTATAATCAACATCCATGCGCACATTTACTGTTTACTATAACAATGTGACCACGTGTGTGTGCATAAAACACATTTTATTTTGTGTTTGTAAGCATGTGTTTACAGCGCGCGCGTACTGTTTATTATAAAACACAAGTTTGCACGCGTATAAAGCAAAAGAAAGTCTCATTATAGATTAAAATTACGTGCGTGCACACATGCATAATGACAGGCTGATACAGAGAAGGAGCAAATGGATCTCACACACACACAGCGCCTGCGCGCATAAACAGAAACACTTATCTGTCGGGATTTATTTTTTATTTTTTTAAAGGTAAAGTGCAGGTTAATTTGTTTTATCTTTACTTTATATGTTGTATTAATTATTTTTATGTATTCATTTTTTTGGTCTGTGGAACGAATAATTTGAGTTTCCATTATKTCTTATGGGAAAATGTGCTTTGATTTAGCACACTTCTGGAACAAATTATGCTCGTAATCCAAGGTTCCACTGTATATTATATTTAATCAATTGATTCATAGATTTGTTTGGACACACTTTTTTTCTAGTTATGTGGTCTTGGAATTTTTCTAGAAGATCTTTGTCCTACTGCATGTTCCACTTGTGACACTGGGACAGCCCTGTTAATTCCACAATACCTTTGGAAGTATGCTTTGGTGTCTGGTGTCCCTACTGTAAGTGCAGTGGTCTGTGGTGCACTGTGTGTTCTGGCATCCTTCTATCATCGCCTTTTTTGTGATTTGTACTGCATTGGCTTTATTATGGGCTCAGACTGGATGGACTGGCCTTTGGTCCCTGCTGGCATGGTTAAAGCCTGGGGCCCAGTGATCCTATCATGAGTTTACTGGTATGTCAGTGTTAATTTGTTAATGTTTTGTGGTGTTAATGATATAGCTGATCCGTGTATATTGCACCTGGTAATGAGTTCCCCCTGTCTGTAACTGTTTTTCATAATATCTAGCAGATTCTAACCATGGACAGCAACATATGAATTTCCAACTGATATTGCCTAGGGAATCCAGAACACCCATAATGCACTTTGCAATAGTTAATAGGAGTCAAACAGTTAAGGCACATGATGTGTTAACTGATGCTCGCACCTGAGTTATAGTATATATCTAGAATCCCTGCACAATTAGCCTGGAGCAAAAATGTCATTATATTTAACACTCTAGCCTACTGTCACATCCGTGCCAGCTATAGTGATGAAATCAGCCTCACAGAATACCTGACTTACATGTCATTACCCAGCATCCACTACCATAGCCTTGTTCCTTCGGTTATTTAGAAATGTTTTCAGTTTCATCTTGATTGGTTTTGATCTTCCTATGTCTCACTGTACGTTGTCACTACAAATTTTACATTTAAAATTAATAGCAATGATTGAATTGTCGATCATTAAACAACTGCGCAGCTAGTTCAAGTCTAGTTTTTAAAAGATGTTTTGCATGTTTAGCTAAAATAAAAACAGTTGCGGAAGTTAGCAAAGCTTAGAACAGTTCAGCATAATGTATGAGAAGAAGGTGGAAAAAAAGTAGGATATAAAAAAAGATACAAGTTAAGATAAAAAGTGGGTCCTATGACATGTCCACAGACACATGACTCCCACTGAGACTAAATAAAAGCCATTAGCAAGCCTCTGTATTGTTGTACTAAGTGTGTTTTACCCTCCAGAACCGCTCGGCTGTTATGCCAAAGTTACACCAAGTGGAGTTGTCTTACTCCAAATTACTGTCTGCTCCTCACATCTGTAACAGAACATGCTTTTCCTAGAAACATGATACTACTGCGGGATACAGCCTGAGACTTCAGAGGTAATTTGTCTTTGTTAGCGGTCCGCTATAATGGATAATATGACACGGAGCAATGCAAAACCAGCTTTTAGGTCTGGAAGGAAAAATACAGATCTAAAAGCTTGCAAATGGTGGAAATAGAAAGAAGTTCTTGAGATCAATGTGGGCTTGTGCTACATTACTGCGACAAATCAATAAAGAAAATAAAAGACGGTGTACAGCAGGAGGACAGAGACGATGGAAAGAATGTCATACAATCCCAGTTTTTTTTTTTTTTTTTTTACTGTTTTCTTTCTACATCATACATCTATTTACATGTGACTGACCTAAGTCCCTGTGTGTGTCTTTAAGGGGGAAAAAATCAAATATTTTTTTTGTTATTATTTTCATGTATAGTATTCTGATTAGGTGTACGTAAATGGGTAAATGACTAAAAAAATAGAAAGGTGTAACTGTTACGGGGTTCAGAGTGAGATGACTCACATAATGCCCGCAATGCCACTTTCTTTCCAAAAAGAGATTATGGATCAGTAGATTATGGAATTGAGCACCGAAATGAGAGGACAATGAAGTGCAGGACTGCTTGTGCCACACAGTCAAAGGTGTGTGAGTGTGTGTCCTTTTGCCCTGTGATAAGCCGGCACCCCATCCATTTATTTATTTATTATTAGGGATTTGTGTGTGTGTGTGTGTGTGTGTGTGCGCGCATTTTTCATGTTAACATTTTGCATGACATCCTACAAACATGTAAAGATGTTGCAGTTTTGTAAAAATGAGTGCCACAAATGACCACAAAATGGCTAAAAAGAAAAAGTGAGTCAATCCCCGAAGACATCCATGTTAAAATGTCAAAATTTACAACAGAAATAAACATTTGCAGGCTGGTATGAAAAAACAAACACATGAAAAAAAGAAAAAAGGTTTTGGTCTCCATAGTGGGATTTCCACGCGGTTTTCATGATGACATTACAGTACAGGGGTGAATTTTTATATAATCCATCAGTTAAAATGACATAAAGCCATAAAACTATGCATCATTTAGATGTGGCCATTTTGAGTGACAGTGGCATCGCATGTGTCATCCGACTAGCTCGCTGCTGTGCATCACTTTAGCGAACTAGCTAACTGGAATTGTTGTAGTTTAATTTATCGCAAGAAATTTAGGAGATGACACAGGATGAGGTGAAGGGTATGAATGACGGAGTTCAATGGAACGCAAAGTAACGTTAGCATATACATTAACGCCAGCCAAGTTATGATTTTTGCTATGCTAAAGACTAACGTTAAGCTTGGCGTGTTCCAGCCAACAGTCTGGCTCTGTTCACTCCGCCTGTTTGCTCATTTTTGGATTATCTCTGATTTAAGCGGAGTGGGTGACAACATGTAGGGTTTGTTCAGTTCTAATAAAGTCTATGGTTGGAACACGTTTTCAAAGGAATATGACTTTTCTATGTGGAGAAGGGATTAAATACCGTTCTTTTTTTATCTACTTATCAATTAATATTATTTATGATGTTTCCCTCTGGTTTAATGTTCCTCAGTCCCTACAAGATGCCAACCTCACTGGCATTTTGGAACTGCTAGCCACAGTGCACTGACCATACTGCAGGACTTTAGAGCGAATGTTCACTGCGGTATTTTTAACAGGAACATTAAATAGCCCTAGAGGGTGTGATATTCTAGTCTCAACTCTCACTTTGCTGATTCTAACCTAATAATGCATGCACGACAAATGGAAGCTTTATTAAGCCTCCTTCAGATTGGTACTACTGGAATTATGAGCTTTGCGATTCGAAATGGATTCATTTCTAACGGAAACAGATCATTGAACCCATGAGACTGAGCATTAGTAGACRGAAGTATTATCAGTTAACATATCATGCCTGTGGTTTCGCAGGGCAGTAAAAGCGTCAGGGTGAGAAATGTTCAGCCAGCACATTGACTGCCTGCCTCATTAAGACGCTCACGGATTTCAATTTCATTCAAGTTCAGTTATGAGGGTACAAAAAAAAAAAAAAAAAAAACTTCATTCTCATTGCTCCAGAAGGAAGTATCCGATATCTCCGTCACCCGCAAATGAGAACACAGTCATGGTCGTTAATATTTTAAGGGCAACACGTTCCACAGTGTCCAGTGATAAAAGCACAGAACAGACGTCAGCTGTGCCAGCCTCACCGAGCCGAGCAAAGGGTCAACGGCTTTCAGCAGAAGACAAACGATAACGCTCGGCCCTATATGTTGGAGCAGAAAAGGTTGCCTGGGGTTCATGCTGTGGGGGGTCTTATCACATCTCGTCCTCAGGAATGCTCCTGAGGGCATAGATAATGACAAAAATGTTCTGTCCTTTAGTTACTGGAAGGCTTACAGCAAGTGACATTGAGGGGGAAAAAAAAAAAACATTCTCTATTGTGTAGAAGCWTTTAAAAGTCATTATAATGCAGGAAATATGCAAATTTCCAAATGGTATTTAATAAACATTTTTGCAAGAGAACTTAGAGAGACAAGAGAATGCAACCTATTAAGTAAACAAAGTTATTAACATAGCACTGACAACACAGAATGTTTAGGGAAATTATGGATTCAAGCAGGTTGCCAAGTATTCCTTCATGAGTTATAGTGGCGGCCAAAAGTATTGAGTCAAAAGTGAAATTAAATGTTTTAATGACATTCTGAAAAATCTTAAATAATGACAATCAAGATAATGAGAATAAAAGTTTGGGATCACTTGCAAATTTCTTTGTTTTTGTTTAGTGATTCATTTTCTACATTCTACAAAAATACTGGGGATTTCAAAACTTATGAAATAACACATACAGAATTAGGTAATTATATAAAAACAACAACAACGACAGTCAGTTGTAAGATACAGAGGCAAGTCTTTCTGGAACAGGTCTTGCATGAACAGTATTGTGTGTCGAGTGCATTTGCAAAACCCATCAAGCTCCATGATGAAACTGGCTCTCATGAAGATTCCAGCAAAGCAACAGCAAAACTGAGCTCTGCTGGAGAGGAGAAGTTCAGAAACCAGCCTCRGAAATCACTAAAAAAAACAAACAGCACCTCAGATTAGAGCCATTATGAAGGATAATTGAAGATAATTGAAGATTGTTGCATATCTTGGACATCTTCAGTGCTTTAGAGTGTAGAAAGAAAGAATAAATCAGGAACGACCATGRAGTTAGAACGTGATCKCAAACATTTGAGCGGAAGTGTATACAATTAAATTGCTATACAACAAACATTATTCAGCACAAAGYCATTTGTTCTCTAAAACCTATTGGATCGGCCTGGGCATAGAGTCAAAAAGACATCTGCGATACTCTGGTGTCACTCGTTAAATCCATACATGCTTGATTTCTTCCTGAAGATCTTGTCCAGAAATCCACCGCAGAAGTTTACAAATCACTCAAAATTTCCCCACTTTTAGCTATTTTTTGTGCACAGTTGGACACAAAGTCCTGCCACACCCATCAAACGAACCAGCTCATTGTAATTAGCACAATTTTTCACCCAGATTATTTTTAGCCACAAATCATCACTTAGATAGCATGGAGAAAACTATAGCACGTGGGATATGTTTTATTAACACTTTTGGCCACTACTATACATAGTAATTCCTCACCACTGACACCTGTACCGTACTGCTATGAGGAACTTTATAAAGACTATACACTTCTCCTGCTATCCACACACTTCCACATACATGCTCTCTCTTTCTCACACATGTTTGACTAGCGTCACTGTGATTGACAGAGGAAAGAAGTGCCTCTCCAGCCGTGACAGCAACAACCCTTTTGCTCTCCTGGACTCCCTGTCACAAATGTCTGCCGAATCGATTTCTGAACCATCATGTGAAACTTTTCTCTTTCTTTATTTTGCTTTCTTTAACTGCTCATCTCATGCCTCACTGTTTCAACTAACATTCTGCCTGCCATTTTGGACTGCAAATAAAGGTTTTACTTGCAACTGYATCCACCTGTCTGTGTGACATCTGTTGTCCTGTCTAGTTAGGGTGCACTGTCCTGTCAGTCCCATGTGCACTCTTGCACTCATCTCATATTTCCTTAAGAAACAACATTTTCTTCCAATGTAAACAAAAAAACGACATGGACTTTAGTAGATTTGTATAGTCGCTTTACCCCCCTATATAATATTCACTGGGTCAGTTTCAGGCTTTGGCATGGCGGCTCATTAGCATATGATAGCAAATTGTATGAAGAAGTGTTAAATATAGTTCGTCCCCCTGAGGGTAGATTCTGTGTAGAAACCAATAACAAACATTTTAAATGTTAGAAATGCTAGAATGTTAGAAACTATACAGAGAATACTTTCCCAAAAATACTGTTTTTGAAAGAGGTTTTCCCAGTGCTTTCCATAAGTATTTACTCCTGAACTTTTTATATTTGGTAGTATTGCAATACTATTTATTTATTTATTTATTCATATTTGACTAAACCCCATCTCTGCTTTGTCACCAACCTTTGATGAACCACATCCTCTAGCTAGAGTAACAGTTGCACTGTATTCTTTAATCTTTTTTTTTTTTTTTTAAGTAAAGATTTTGATGTTCTGTTTCACGGCGAACCAAAACATTCCAGAACTTGTCTGGTCTGGGATTGTTTTAATAGGTCTTTGGTCTACAGGATGCTGTTAGCTGGCTACCAAAATGATTGATGGCAGCCTGGTATTAAAAAATCCCATTCATGGCAGCTGTATAGTGGTGAATTTTTATGTAACTCAAATTAAAATTTAATTCCATAAATTTATGTATAACAAGCTGTGCCCATGACTAGATTCATGTGGAATACGCCAAAAAAGCCAAATCACAAACCATTTTTTTTTTACCAAGAAGTGCGTCAAAGAAAGTTGTGAGATCGCCTTTAGATTTCAATAAAACTCATAAGCAAGCAGCATCTGTTGAATTGTGAGACGAACTAATGATTTTGTAAAGATCTTTTTTTGTGATTTCCTACTCTGTATAACTTATTAGCCAGGTCATTTTTCATTTAAAATTTAAATTAGAATATTTTCTCTTCCCATAGGCTGAYTGCAATGAAACAAAGCCTATACGTTACCTCTAGCCGGCCAAATACACCTGTGAAAACGCCGTTAAACATTGTTCGGTAGTTTCTACGTGATGTGTGCACAAACAAACAGACAAAAATTCAAAAAAACATCTTGATGTGTTCAATTACTTACGTGAAGGGGCATGATGTCCAATGATGCGCGCACACACACACATAACGGAATCAGTGCAAGATGATACAAAGAGAGAGAGAGAGAGAGAGAGAGAGAGAAAATATATAAATTGAGATAACTGAGGTATATTAGGCATGTTCCAACCAACAACCAGGAACTGTATTTTCCACCCATTTGCTCATTTATGGATTAACCGACGGAATCAGTTAAGACTCCTGCTACAACAATCAGCACTCCCACAGTTSAGCTTACAGTAAAACCTCGGATTGTGAGTAACGCGGTTTATGTTCTGCAAGATGAGAAAAGATTTTTAATGAATTTTGATTTGAAAAACCGAGCAAGTCTTGGTTTACGAGTGCAGAGTATCATGTATAAGGAATGCGCTCTTGTTTTGACACCGGGCATCACATGATCAAAACTGAGGCAATGATTTTTCTCTCTCTTGCGCTGCGGAATTTTGAGTAATCCTGTCCCCTGCTGGGTCTTAGTGCTCGTCTCTTACTGGTATGATCAACGGTTCCCTCTCTGTTTCAACGCGTCTCCTATGTGTGTGTCGCACGTAATTTGACACACACACACACACCGACAAATGCACACACTCTGCTCCAAGGCTTCACACGGACATACAGACACACACTCTCTGCTTTACATAGAAAACTCTTCAATGTTCTCTTCGATTCTTTTCAATGGTAAAGTGCTGGTTCATTTGTTTTGTTTTGTTTTTTACTTTACAGCAGTGATTCTGTTAGTCTGCGCTGACGCGAGTGGGGATTTTTTTTTTCCCTGTTAAAAGTGTTTACGTTGTGTGTGTGTGTTTGTTGTCAAACTTAAAAAGCGAGGTGGGGGGAGGGAGGAGGAGTTTTGCTGTGTAAGACGAGGCGAGAGTACACACATACACACACACACACACACACACACACAACCAAATACACGGCGTCTGCGCGCACAAATGGAAACACTTATCTGTTGGGATTTATTTTAACTTTTTTAAAAAGTGTTTTTAGAGGATTACGAGCATAATTCGTTCCGGATGCGGACTCGTATTCCAAAACACTTGTAAATCAAATCAAATATTCCAATAGGAAATAATGAAAACTCAAATAATTCATTTCACAGCCCAAAAAAATAAATACAGAAGAATAATTAATACAATCTATAAAATGAAAATAAAACAAGTTAATCTGCACTTTACCTTTAAAAAAAAAGTACAAATAAATCCTGACAGATAAGTGTTTCCACAGGTGCGCGCAGACGCCGTGTGTGTGTGTGTGTGTGTGTGTGTGTGTGTGTGTGTGTGTGCGTGTGTGTTTGTGTGTGTGTGTGTGTGAGTGACACTCGGTGTCAAAATAAGAGTCGCATGCGTGCTACATGATACTCGGCGCTCGTAAACTAATACTTGCTCGGTTTCCAAATAAAAATTTATTTAAAATCTTTGCTTGGTTAGCGGAACACACATAAACCATGTTACTCGCAATCCGGGGTTCCACTGTGTATATATATAACATATAAAATGTATTTATTTATTAATATAAATATATATGTAATGATTTTCTGTAAATAATCTTCAGTATTCAGGCTTCAGTATTATGAACTTTTCTGTGTAGATTCATGACACCCCAGTTATGCCCGTTTCAGACCCAGCTCCAACTCTAGAAAAAGATGATGGATGTATATATTTAAACAATGCATTTCCTGAAACCTTACTGTACCCTACTGTAAAAATGGAAAGAGTTTTAAAATCATATTTTATATGTTAAGAATATTATCTTAATTTATGTATCTACCTATAGCTTTCATTATCTGTTGCATTTCTATTAATATGTTTCTTTTTGAAATAAGGTATTCATCACAACAATTTCCTGGGTTCTCAAAAGAAGGAGGGGGGGTGTATTGTTAGGCTTTACATCATTTATGTATGCAAGAATCAAATGCAAAGGAAATTAACCATACCCACTGGTACGCTCCTTCTATTTTTCGTAATAGCTAAGGAGATTGAATTGGCCAAACTAGCCTGAGAGAATGCAATTAGCATGGTTACAGCTCATCATCCCAACCTGATTGCATAAGAGGTGTCAATTTATTGCTATAACAAACAGTCTAGAAACAAACATTTTTTGTCACAGCATTCAAATAAAGAGGCACAAAATCTTCACCAGGTGAGTTGATCCTTAGAGTATCAAATCTGCTCTTTAACAATACTTAGAACATGTTTATGCTTTATACAGTCTATGTTCACTGACTGGCCAAAAAACTACACACACTCTCCAAGATTACATTGATTATCTTTAGCTTGGATTACAGTGCACAGTGTGGTGGTGAAATCATGTATGAATATGGATGCTAATGTTTCACTTTCACAATGTGAATCCAGGAATATGCTTGTGCCGTCAGGGTGGAAAAAAGTCCTTCGACGTCCGAGCCTGGTCATCCAGTACATTCAGGTTGTTGCCTGACTGCATTTTATTGCCACATAACGTTGCCAGGTCGTCCAACTAAAGCAACCACACATCATAACATTTCCTCCAGAGGCTAGTTGAGTGTACTTCCCTTCTTACCCTCATGCACCCAGCACTCTGGAAGAGGTTCAGTCTGGACTCATCAGACCACTTTTTTTTTTTACATTGCTCCAAATTCCAATCTTTATGCTCTGTAAAACATTCACACATTTTTTTTTTTCCTGATGAGTCTCTGTAACGTTTGACCATGTCTTACATGTTTGTAGTGCCCTCAATGGTTCGACTCCCACCTTTGGGTTTGTGTACATGGAGTTTCCAGTTTAGGCTAATTGGTGTTTATTGCCTGTAGTGTGTGAGTGTCTGCAATGGATTTGTACCCTCTTCAGGGTGTACCCCGCCTCACGTCCTGAGTCCCCAGGGATGAGTGAAAGTAGACCAGATTCACCAAGGTTTAGTGAATTTGTCTAGGATTGAGAAATTGCATTAAAAAAAAAAGATTGCTCACTTGTCACTTGCTAGCATGTGTCTAGTGTAAAGAGGACTCTGATTAAAGTATGGAAAGTTGGTAATAGTAGAAAAGTTATGACAGTGCTATCAATACAAATGAGGTTTCAGGACTCTGTAAATGGTGCTATGCTAGTGCTAGTCATATTGTAGAATAGATATTACTTTTTTTTTTCTTTTTTTGGAGTGCTCTGAAGCAATATCTTGCTCTATTACCCGCATATGAACCAATGCTGGAGAGAAAAAAATGAGACTCAGCAGGACAGAGGGTATTCTCCATGGACTCTGTGATGAATGTGGTACTGTTTAAGGCACAAACCCAGATACGCCACAGAGTTCAGAAGTGTCGCCCCCTACTCATCTCCTGATCCTGTATCGATCTCAAAGATTCATTTGTTTGTCGTCAAATAACTAGGTTCGCCTTCTTTCTAGTCCATCTTGCCCTGGAGATATTGATCAGGTCTTGGATATTTTCTGAGATACAATACCAAGACAGAACATGATGATATTCTGGAGGAGGTGAATGTTGAGGGGGAAAAAAATATAT
>QMIH01000462.1:65251-91072 GCA_003987875.1 Clarias batrachus | reverse complement strand
TACACATATGTGTGCGTGTGTGTGTGTGTGTATATATATATATTATAATGTGTGTATGTGTGTGTGTGTGTGTGTGTGTGGTTGTGTATATAAAAAATTATATTAACAGTCAATATATATATATATATTAAGGCTAAGTACCAAGAGAATTGTTACAGAGATACAGAACATGTTCAAAGTTCATGCAAAATTAGGATAAAATGCAGACTGAAGGGATTTAATATCCATATAAATTCCCATTACAAGCTGAACATGAAAAGTGTTAAATCAAAAATTAAATCAAAACGCCAGCACAAGGCCATGTTCAGAATTGAGTTGTTCATGTGTACCGAGGACTTAATCAGACTTAACTGAGGATTTAATTGGAATTAACAACAGACTTAACAGAATCAAATGCATTTACACTGAGGACATTACACTGAACAGAATCTGGAGGACAACAGAGGCGATGCCCGTCTCAGGAAATGTGTCTGGAAGAGGAACATTATGAACTACACGTACTATAAGCGGTACATTTTTAAATAAAATTAAATGGATGATAAAATACTTTATACTATTCTATACATTATTCATTTCTGGTGAATGAAGGCGTGAAACCAGCTGACATTTACAGAGGAATTTAAGCGCAATACCGGGATGAGACTCTTAGCCGAAATTGAATGGTGCAAATGTTTTAAAGAAGGCTGCATGTCTGTGAATAATGATCCAGGCCGAGGTGGCTCGGAGCCCACTGCAGTCACTACCGTGAACATTCAACGAGTGGAACACCTGATGACTTGTGCGAGAGATGCATCTTTCTGTGGGAACTGTACATACACAATCATTTCACCAACACCACTTGCACATTACAGGAAGTTATTGCCACATCATTTGGAAGTTTGTGGGAGGCCAGAGCTTCAGACGCGAGGGAGGAATTCCAAGGAAACTTTCTACCTTGATGGTATCCAAGCACAAGTGAAACGCTGGGATAAGTGCTTTAGTGAAGCAGGGGATTATGTAGAGATATATGGGTAGCTTTTATTTCTGCTATTCTGCACAGTTAAAATTAAAATTTGCGATGTTCACAAGTCCCTGTATATACATTGTTCAGAAATTTATTTTAGTGGTATTAATAAATGTTCCACMAACATCAAATACGATTTTTGATTAAAAGTAGGATGGATGGATATTAATCTCAATTTATATAAATTTATATAAAGTTTCAAGAATGGTTACAAATTTAAATTCTATTCCTAGCCTGATTCTTTTATACAAAATGATGAAACTAAATTGAATCGTCTTCAAATATCAACATTTTAAATGGGAACTTAAATGTACTATTAAAACAAGCCTGTTAAGTAGGTTTCTTGGCATGAGAGGACATTGTAATATTTAATATTCACATACTGAACATACTCAATCCACATTATCACCTGCGAGACTGGTTCTTTGTTTGCGTCATGACTATAGATGGCAGATGTCGGACCAGATGTTGCATGATTTTTCTTAGCAGAATAGCAAGAGAAAACAGAGCGCTGGTGTTCCATGAAGAGTTCAATCACAAAAGATTGATTACAGTTATAAATAATTCCCAAACACTGCTGCACTCTCTTCACCCTCTTTTCCGAAGCGAGGACCAGAGACGTAAGTAATGAAACAAATAGACTGCAATCACAGAGCTGACTTTGATTCAGCAGGCTGGGAACACCCCGGCGAGAACTCAACAAACTATTCACTTCGATCCCCGGCAGCCATTTCCAACCTATCAGTACCCATTAACTTCAGTGGATTTGAAGGGTCAAGGGCAGGAAAAGGAGCACCGCTTGTTCATTTATTAATGTAAACATGGAGCAATGATCGGCTTTATCGTTTTAATAAATAAATAAATAAATAAATAAATAAATAAAGACAAAAACTAAAAAAAAAAAGTTCACTTGTCTTTTAAGTTAAGTATATATATATATATACACCTGCCTCAACCATCCTATTCTATCACTACAAAAAACCTACAAGCCTCGAGTATGGACTGTTTTCCAGACCTTTATTTTTTCAGGCACATGAGGAAAAATCAATACACCCTCATAGTCATCAGTGAGTTGTTCAATGTACAGTATACTCAATGAAGAAGGGAGCGTCAATGTCATTGATTTGGAGTGCACACATTTATCTTTTTTTTTCACTTCTTTTTTTTTCTTTATAAAAATGCACACTCTCCTTAGGCATGAGGAAAACAAACAGTGATGAGCAAAAGTGAGACAAAAAAGGAATTCTGTGTTTTCTTGACATTTTCAAACGTGAAAAATAATGACAATCAAAATAATACAAACAAGTTATTTATGCTACAAAATTACTATTTAAYAATCAGTATTTAGTATGGAGTCCTTTATACTTTTTAAAACCTGCCAGATCCGGTTGGGCATCGATTCAAAAAGATGTCTGCAGTACTCTGGTATCACTCCCTCAATCCACGCCTGCTTGATTGCTTCCTGAAAATCATGTACAGTACAGAAGACAGTTTCTTGACTTCGCCTGCCTTCTTCAACAATGTCCAGCAGCTTTCTATTGGGTTTAAGTCTGGAAATGACCCAAGCCAAGGGTTCAGAGGCTTCATACTGTACCATTGTCACATAGCCAGAGCGTTTTTCAGATCATTAGTACAACTCTTGTCCCAGATCGGCTCATAATTATTAGTGACGTCACCTGATTTGATGTCACTAATCACCTGGGAGAACTACTCTGCAATACATGGTATATACTGTCTTAATACCTTTAGCTACCACTAAAAAAAGGTGTGGACTTTTTAAGTCTATAGGTCTAAACATAGAGAAGTGAGACACCTCGTAAAGTATATAGTCACATAAAACATGATTGAAATTATTACACTACTTCTATTTCAAATGTAATTAAATAAATATTATTTAAATACCTTAAATAGTGTAAAGTTCTAAAATATTCTCTAATATACATCCACCACTTGACTGAACACTATTGATAACTTTGGCATAGCAAGAAATCTTTTTGAAAAATTCATGCCCTATTCTGAAAGGACAAATAAAACAGATTTAGATAAAGATTTTAATGTTCAACAATTTTCTTTAACCTGAGATTACAAGTTTAGAGAATGTGAATCACACACACGTTACAGGCAAATTGGAAACACCAGTTAGCCTAATCTGGGAGGAAACTGGAGTACCTGAAGGAAACAGGGGACACGTACAGTACAAACTGTGCAAACACAGACCTAAGGTAAGAATTGAACCCTCAACCCTGGAGGTGCTAGGCCACTGTGCTAACTAGTACACCACTAAATCACCAAAACGCTCCCAGTGATTATTAAATCTTTATGATAATTTTGGCATTGCTCAATTAAAAAGAAAGGGGGTTTATCCTTTTAAAAAATGCTTTAAACTGCTTGTGCATTGCTCTTAATTACTGAGAACTACTGATCATAAATCCGTAGGATTCTTAACCAATTTCTCACAATCAGTCACCTCCAACCTAACAGTCAATAAGCATTGCTGGCTGGTATGTCTGACTGTACGAGCCAATTACTGCTGGTTAATCCTTCTCATGTTAACTAATCTTTGTATTTTAAATTCACTATCACGTTGCAAACTGATGAGGATGCAACACCCTTCGCAAGCAGTGACTTGTTATAGACATTTCTGATGGCTGTGGTAATATAGAGGACAGAAATGTTTTATATCTATAATGTAAATATAATCAAGACAAACAATAGTAAATTAAGTGGTTTCTATTCACATAAGGAGTTTATATACTGATCCGCCTTAACATTACCACCAGAAACCATTAGCACTTTAATTATATATATAATGTACCACGATCATGGGCATCCAAGGCACACTTTACTATGCAACACAAATCACTGGGGGAAAAAAAATTAAATCAGATCCCAATCCAATTGAATACCCATGGGATCATCCACTCCCAGGGTCCTGGTGACCTACAGAGGGTTGTGCAGTCATGCCCCGAAGGGCCACAGCGCCTAGGTGGCACAAGGAGAACTCTAAACTGGTTTTAATGTTGCGGTTGATCATTTTAGACGGTATGTATAGTGTGTTTACACGCCCCAAAGCAAAGGGAGCTAAGGGAGGAGGGGTACCTTCATTTGTAAAATGCAAATGATGACAGAATTCAATGGAAGGTGAAGAACACCGATGGGATTAAGAAGGAATACTAAAATATATAAATATATACAGTATATAGAAACCAGAGAAATCAACCAGAGAGGTGCCAGAGCCACAAATGGGACCGAAAACCTACTCTATTATTAATTGTTTCAATGTTATGACCCATCCTTATGAAGTGAAAAAATAAGTGAAAACAACAAACCACGTTTTTATTATGATATAAAATGTTTTTTTTTTCCTAATCTCTTTGCTTTTCTGATGACTGGATGTGATGCATGTGCCCTTGCTCTTGAAGTTTTATTTACTACTTAGACTTGCTGGGGTTACAGAAAAGAAAAAAAAGAAAAAAAATCACGGCCAAATTCAAAAGCAATCAAGAGAGAGAGCACAAGAGAAGATGTTTTAGAGAAGGGTGTTTTAGTAGTAGCTCCATGAAGGAGATGCCTGAGGGTATTTTCAGAGGACTCTGACTTCAAAGTCTCTGTTCCTCCATGCGAAAGGCCATGGGAGATTTGATATCAATTTTAGATGATAAAAAGAGAAAGGAGAATAGGGGCAGCTGAACACACAACATAATAAAACCTACAACCAATGTCAAGAGTTACACAAGTTGTCAACGTATGAGCTTAAAAGCAAAGCATGCTACATTGGAGTGGTGTGATATGTTCTGGGGCTTTTGATGTTATCCAAGAGTGATGTAGGTATAGCTGCAGGTCATGAGATATCACTGCAAAAGATCATATGCAATGTTTTCAACATTAGGTTGATTATTTTTCACGAACAGCACATCTCAGATTATTTTATTCATCAAATACCACAACATTTTTTAATTATCATTATTTTTTTTATTTTTTTTTTTTTACAATTTCTTAATCAAAGTCATAATTTTTATCCATTCATTTTCACATTTAACATCATGGAATTTTTGCAACAAATATAACAAATATATTATATTTAATAGTGTGTTTCTTTTTCCCTGATACATGACCTTTAACAGTGAAAGTGTATTGTATTTATGAATAATTGCTCATTTACATAGTCTTCACTGTGGTTAGCATATTTTCTGCATTAATCATGTTTTTTTTTTATATATAATATTTACACACTTTTTATAGATGCCTGCAAAGAATAAGGCATGAAAAAATAATGCATGTTATCCATGTCTTTCCAGCTTTCACTGAAAATGTGTCTTCCCTCAAGGCTGATCTTATCCAGAATAATTTCCTGAATTCAGATCAAATTTAATAGCTGAAATGATGATCATCCTTTTGTGTCCAGGTACATCCCAGGTATGCATCAGTATTCCAAGCAGAGCAAGGCAGGTCACTCATTGGCGATGCTGACCTTTGAATCGGARCATTCTTGGACATAAATATCCCCCCTGGTCCCTATTCAGGTTGCTGTAAGGCGCGTTGCTTGGTAGTCTTGGTTGCTCTTCTTGTGGTAAGCTGCCTGTGGGTCTGTGCTCTGAATCACAATTATCTTTAATTTAACTCTCATGGTTAAATTTAGTGCTGCTAATATAATGAACGGCAGCTACGCTAATTCTATTCCTCCTGATATTTCTTTTTCCACCCATCCCGAGGCATCTGGAGATTGTGCCAGCTCCAGTAGACAGAGGCCAACTCTGCGAGGATCCTGAGGCATTCAAAGAAGGATCACCTCCAGCTGGACTAGCTCTACTTATGATGGTTTGGAGCTACACATGCTGCTCCAGAGCTGTCGGTGATCCTGCCTCTGCCCTCTGCACCTATCTGACTCATCCTGGTGCCAAACTGGACTCCATGTTAACTAAGACATATGTTATATTGACCTTCCAGCTGCCTAACACACAGTATGTYGGCATAAAATCCCTGCTGTCCGTTATCACCCAAATCAGGATGGGTTCCCTGTTCAGTCCGGTTCCTCTCAAGGTTTCTTCCTACTGCCATCTCAGGGAGTCTCTCCTTGCCACCGTCGCCCTTGACTTGCTCATCAGGCACGATCTGATCTATACACATTTTTACTTGTTCAAACACATTTTCATAATTTTCTTTTAATTTTGTGATGCAACTTTTTACAATGACCATTGTTAAAAGCTCTATAGAAATCAAATCAAATTGAATTGAATTAAAAATTGTGCCAAACACAACTTGTCACAGGCAGAAGGCAATGGGGCCAAAAGACATTCATGCATAATTATARAAAGATGCAGATGTATCAGCATGAAAGGGTAATATAGAATTAATTCAATAAAATTTTATTTATATGCTGTAGCGCTTTTAACAATTGTCATTGTCTCAAAACTGCTTGACAAAAATGAAAAAAAATATATATTTAAGTGTGTATGTGTGTGAAAAATGTGTCTAGATAATGAGATTGTCCCTGATGAGCAAGCCAAGGGTGACGGTGACAGTGGCAAGGAAAAACTCCCTGAGATGGCAATAGGAAGAAACCTTGAGAGGAACCAGACTCAAGTGGGAACCCATCCTCATCTGGATTCCCTCTTAGGTCTGGTTCCTCTCAAGGCAATAGGGTGATAATGGATAACAGGAATTATATAACATCATGCAGGTGAAAGTTTGATAGAACAGAAGTTATTTCAATTATCATGAAGTCCAGTTCAGCTCAGGGATGAGTGGGMGTCTGGATCACTGGAARCTCAGGAGCAGCATGTGTAGCTCAGAACCATCATGAATCAGATTCCWGCTGGAGCTGGTCCTTCTCTGGATGCCTCGGGGTCCTCACAGGATTGGCCTCTGTCTACTGAAGCTGGCAAAATCTCCAGATGCCTCAGGATGGGTAGAAAAATAAAGAGCAGGTGGAAGAATTAGCRTAGTTGCCATTCAGGATAGATGTACACAGGGGCGGATCTACCGGGGTGGCACGGGGTGGCAATTGCCACCCCAAGAAAAAGCCTTGCCACCCCATTTGCCACCCCAGCACTAGTGTCCTATATAAAAAAAATAGTTTTTTATTTATCTGACGTTCCAATCCAGATATCAGGTTCAAGTCAATCACACATCAGCCTTTATTTCATTTTTGTAGGACAATGTAAAAATGTGCACCCTAGCGTATACACCGAATAAGGATAGCGCTCCTTGAATCCACAAAAACCATGCATGGATGCTTGCTTCAGTGTTGCCACCCCTCATAATTTTAATGCCACCCCCTTGCCACCCCATGAATAATTTTCTAGATCCGCCCCTGGATGTACAGTAGTATGAGGTAATAGGATGAATTCTGTGTATGCCAGATTAAAGACATGCGTCTTGAACCATCTCTCTTCAGCCCTCTGGGTTTAGACTGGTATGGGACTAACCCTAGTATGTGGGGCTAGGACATGAATCCAGGCCTTCCACATGGTGAGCCAAAATTCTAAAATTGAGCAACCAATGCAGTAGATGAGAATTAGATAAGAAAACATCCATTTACTTGATGTTTACATTAATGACTCAAGGACACCAAGTTTCAGCATGAAACAATGTTTTGTTCTTTTATTTTTTATATAAAATACTTTTATTTTTTTTCTCGGTCAAACTGACCTGAACACAGCATGAGGGATACTTCATGTTGAAGTCGTTCATCTTTTTTTTTTCTTTTTTTTTAATAAAAAGTCGTTCATCTTCTTWCTCTCTCTTGAAGTTAATAGAACTGCAACGTTCTCCATCCTGAAGGCTTCCCCGAGTTGCTTCTAAGTGTTACAAAGTGCTGACCTTGCGCATTCCTTCCACATATGTTAAACAAACATGTTCTTATGGAAATATTTACCATATCAACAACTGTAAAAAAAAAAAATTTACAAATATTTTAACATGCCGCATCCATCAATCAAGTCCCTAAGTGTGTTCCAAAGATGTTCAATAGGAGCAGGTTGTGAATCAGAGCCCAGGGATGAGTCTGGGGTCTTTATAATTACAGCAGCAGTAGCGGGGTACAAATCTATGCAGGTGAAATTATCCACTGAAGCAAAAAAATGAATCTGGGGCATGAAATGAAAATATTTAAAATATTCATGTGAGACCTTCCATAGCAGTCACAAGTGCGGATGCACTGAGCAGAAGTTAAGCATGCTGCTCATGGAAACTACTGAAGAATGCGAGGAATCGGGGATGTGGAAATACTTTCAATACTTCCCCTTCATTCCTATGACGGTTTAAAATCCAGCGATGATCATAGCGACCTGTCATTCTATTTTGCAGTTATAACTAGCATGCATCATGGTTTCAGAAAGCCATTGAATCTCTCCATGGCTTTCCATTCAACCCTTGTGTTYCTATATAGTTAAAGTGATATTCATCTACATTGACTGTAGGGCTGTTTTGAACTAATGTGTCCAATGATTCCTTGGTCAGAATTGAAATTAGAGCAAAATAAATGTGATCGGAAATTGTGGTTAAAAGGACACCATAATGGCAGATATGGAGGAGAAACAGCAGGTAACACAATAGGTTACCTGCCAGGGCCATTTAGACACAGCATTTAATCTTTCCTCCTCTTAGCTGACACAGAGCTCAATGGGAACCTTTTTAGGAAAGCAGGACGTGGCGCTGATTGCTGCTGAGTGGCCATCGGTTCAAAGCTCATTTAAGAAAGTTGGAGACCTTTTCACCCCGCCACTGTATTGCGCTCAGGATGACAAATGAGCTGTAGAAAGCGCAGTGGTTCTTTGCTACAACGGTCCCCATTCCCTATTTCCCTAAACAGCTATTTATCGACAACATCCCGGCCTGCCTGATAACATCAGCTTCACACAAAATATCTCTATAAATAACCGTCTGATCCCATTTTCATTAAAAAGGCACATTATTGAAGCAAACATATGGCAGCACTGGGGTGTAAGGATAAATATATTCTCTACAGCTGAAGATGCAATTTTCCTGTGACATGCATCTGAGTTATAGCGAACACATTTTACAGTTGTTACTTGCAATTAATTACATCCTGTAAATAGATGAGGGTCAGGGTGAAATTAACCGTGTTCAGCACTGTCACACTATAAGACTAACCTATTTTTATCTCAATATTGCTCAGCTTGTGCTAGTGTACAGTAGGAGTGGACTTTTGTTTTTCCACAAAAAAAAACAAAACAAAAAAAACATGGCAAATACTGTATGCAGTGTACATGCAAACAAACAAACAAACATAAATAAATAAATACAGTTGTGTTTTTCTTCACCTATTCACAATCTAGCCTAACTCATAAAAGATTTAGGATACATGAGTGCGATGCATTATTCATGTATTACTAATAAAATCTGGTAAAAAAAAAAATAATACAAAAATAAAAAGTAAAGAAAATATGAGGGGTCAATCCAGGAATAACAGAAGACAGTTATGAGAGTAAAAACTTTCTTTATTCCTCTATATAACCCCGTGCTACACTAATGCACTTACCTGAGYGATTTACTAGTGCTTGAATTGCATGAAAGTAGAACGTTTTCTCAGTATTCCTGCTTCATGTCTGAAATGCCAGCCTCCCAGGAACTCCTTTGGATTGTGATGTGGCAGTAACACCCTGGCSGAGTTCCTGTAACGTGCAAGTGGTGTTGGTGAATGATTGTGTGTACAGTTCCCAGAGACAGATGCGTCTCTTCCTCAAGTTGGCGACAAGTTATCTACTGATTTTCAAGGACCAGGCGTTCCACTCGCTAGAATGTTCATGGAAAACGACTGCAGTCGACTCAGTGATCCACCGCGGCTGTGATCGTCATTCACAGACGTACGGCTTTCTTTAAAAAGTTAAATCTGTTTTATTCCTTCATTCGCCAGAAATTTCCTAAAAAAAAATCCTCAATGTTTATTAAACAAAAAAAGTGTGATCATTGCTACAGTACACTGCTGTGGTATAGGAAGAGCAAAACATTTTATCACACCAGTGTCATTAATTATTTTTCTATGATAGCATTTCCAGCATTTAATTATGAACAGCCCATGTCTATAATTGTAAATATATTAACACAGGGAAGGCACTATTAGCTACTAGAACGCATCACGCATTCTTGAAGTCAACACAAAGTTGACCTATGATTATGTTTTTATTCCTACCCTTTTTTTGTTGAGATATTTGTTAATTTGGAAGGAACAAAATAGCTTTTATGGCAAATACAGAGAACCGGCTCAATTTATGCTGCATTAGTGATATTGCATGCCGTCTGTCATGCCTAATTGGCAGGATGTAGGATGTCACTCACTAAAACAAGAGCATCGCCTCTCAAAAATCAAAGCCTACATTGCAATTAATTACAATTCCGAGTATTCAATGAATATGAGCATGAAGCAGTTGTTTTCCGTAYGCCATTTAATTTTATACTTTTCCCTACCTTAAAAGGTCATTTGTCTAGCTGTCAATCATGTTTTTTGTTTTTTTTTCTTAAATCCTTTCCTGAACTTGTGATATTTCATGTGGGCCACCTGTTTGTTCGTTTCAGTACGGACACCAAGTTGATGCTTTTCCTTATTGTGCAGGGATTTAAAGGATCCCCGAAGCAATCTGTATGCAATTTGTTGTAAGGTTGGAATAATCTAATGAATAGGCAGAGTCAATTAGACAGGGCTGTTTTTCTTTGTCGTGCCTATTTGCCATGACACTAAGTGTACATCTTGTCATCCAATATTATTAAGGAAGAACAACTAGGGAAAAATAAATCATAAATAAGCATATGAGGCATCAGTGACACCACATAACTTTATTTTACCCTCCCTCTCTCTCTCTCTCTCTCTCCTTTTCTTTTTCTCTCTCCCCCTCTGCAGCGCTATTGACTCCACATGCTTTCTTGTAATTAATGTTAATCTAGTCAAGGACAGATAGCAAGCAGACCTCTAGGGAGTGGACATTGCTTGCATATCCAGCCTGCACAGAGTGAAAGTTCTWTTAGGCCAAGGTTTTATTAGGAAATGTGCATCCCAAATACAATATAGCTTTTTTTTTTGTATTAGCTTGAAATGATTTGAACATGTATTTTTTATTATTATTATTATTTATAATACTTGTGTAAGATAGAGTTATCTTTCTTCAAGACAAAATTGCTTCCCATGTAAAGCGTTTTAATTTATTTTCTCTTCATCTTCTATCCTTTGAAGCTTTCCATTTCTACAGCTTGGTTTATATAAGCCTGGCCTTTTTTGATTTCCATCAAAGCTTTGCCAAACCGCTAAAAATCTTTTATTTAAATGAGCATGGGCTTCGTTTAAAAAACAAAAAAGGAACTTAAAAAAAAAAAGTAGAATTCAGAGGTCTTGTACTTTCTTCACCTAGAAAAGATTCGCTATTCTATAAGGGGATCGACTCAGGAATTTTATGATRTCTGGCAACCATTTATAAACCATTTTGAAAATATAGATGCAGATCAACTGSATCTGTGATAAAAGATTTCTTTCTTAGTCTCTGTTTCTAAAACTTCCTTCATTACATTTTCTGTTTGATGCGTAATTTATTTAATTTTCTTTCTTTTTCTTCCTTTTTTCTTTCTGCTGACTGGCTGTTTTTTTTTCTTCTTCTTCTTCTTTTTTTTTCTTTAGTTTACATTTTTGTTGTTGTTGTTTGATTGTTGTTTTTTTATTGTGTGGGGGGGAGGGGTATGGGTAAAAGAAAAATATATAGTGTACAATGTATGTATGTATATGTAACTTGTTTATATTTCCAATAAAAAAGACTTTGATCAAAAAAACAAAAGTAGAATTCATGTTGAATTTATTTTCTTTTGCTTTTTTACATTTTAAGTTTCATAGATTTTGGGAAATCAGTGTTGGTGCAATCAGCAATTCATTTACAGTATTTGTTACAAAAAAGTACAATTGTTACAGTTCCTAGAAGTTCTGCAGGAGAAATCTAAAACTCAATAAATACTGGTTAAGACTCATKTATTTAGTGCATAATTAATAGTTAACATACTTACTGAGTAATTAACCAGAAGCCCTCCTATTTATAGGTAAAGTAAAACTACTCATTTGTTCCTGCACAGTTATTTATGAGTTAGTGAACAGTATTAAAAACTGTTGCTATGGTTTAAGGRCATGGCATCACATACCCGCAGATGTGTTACTTTATTAATCATGAACCAAGCAGAACCAAGACAAAGGTAAACAGAAAAATAAACCAAAATGTACCAYCAGTGAACAAAACCAAAATAAATAACAAAACACATCCAACCACAACGCAGTAACTAAACAGGAAATACCACCACGAAGGTGAAAAATAAAATGAACCAAACAGAAAAATAAACAGTCCAGCTAGGGGGAAACCCTGACAAATCACTCCACTCAATCCCTCATTCTGCCTAGTTAATTATTATTTCTGTTTACATGATAAATAACCCGGTTTTATGTTTTCATGCTTTCATGTGATGCATGGTGTTTTTATTTTCTGCATRAGATTTCCTCATTTCCTTTTCCATGTCACAAGGGATAGTCATTTTGCATTAACTTCATCATGGGTAAGTTGTATTACACAACAGTTACTTCCGACAGAGTCATTTGATTAGGCCAGAGGCATTCCATGAGTGCTGATAATAGCCATTAACAGCCATTAACATTAAACCTACTTTCTTTTCTGTTAATTTCACTAACCGCTGGTCGCTAACTGTCAGTCCCCAGCTCCACCACATGCGCTTAATAGTCCCACCAGGTACAGAAGGATCAGTGCTGTTGGAGCAAAGAAACTAGTTAAATAAACAAACAAATCAACATCTGTTGATATTAATTAATGGTTACGGGATTGTTTTATAAAAGCAAYATTACACTCAATATCAGCATGGCTGCGATATCTTGAGTACTCG
Source organism: Clarias batrachus (assembly GCA_003987875.1). Classification (NCBI taxonomy): domain Eukaryota; kingdom Metazoa; phylum Chordata; class Actinopteri; order Siluriformes; family Clariidae; genus Clarias; species Clarias batrachus. The sequence continues at coordinate 78,186 of QMIH01000462.1, read as the reverse complement.
GGCTGCACCCTTGTGCCTACAGTATATGGCCGCATCTCTGCCATTCTGATATTCGCTACACTACATCAGCAGTGCTACTTTTCATGTGATATTGCTTAATTATACTGTACGTAAATTTTATTTTACATATATTTAATGAAATTCATTTCAAAACCTGTTGAAATACACATTCATTGTAAAATTATTTAATTACTTTTGGTTGTTTTTATCAAGTAAAAAAGTTATTAAAGTTAACCAACAATAGATAGCATGATCATGAATATAAATTTGCTGTCTTTATTTTATGCTGGATACTAAAGCAAGAAGATAAAATTATTATATTAAAGTTTAATTCTGCTTTGCTTGGCAATACATTGGTGAGCTTTTTCCTAAACCAAATATAGCAAACTTTATTGTGGAATTTTGATGCWGCATTCAGTCTTCAGTGTTGCCTTCATGCCTGGTGCATGTAGACATTTTGTTATGCGAAACAAAATGTAGAGTGTAAATTAATGCTTATGTTTCCTGGGACTCATATTGCATGAAATTACGCTACTAATATATATTTTCACTTATACCAAACACCTCTGAACCTTCAGGGATTAAACAAGCTGAAAGACATGACCCAGGTCACATACAGTAGTCAGCCCTCAGTCACAGTCAACCTCACTGACCCWATGTTCATTTAGAATCGAATTGATTTCAACATTATTATCAACAGACACGCGAAACGTTTCAATCCTGTGTACATGTAAAGGAGACAATATTCTTTTGATGATGTAAAAGAATGGTCTCTTTCCAAGAAGACATAAAGAAGATAAGCATCGTGTGCCTAATGTACTTTTTGTTAGAACAAGCTGCATTGACCTGGTGCTAAGCGACAGGGGGAGCTTTTGTAGGAGCTTTTGTGCATTATTTGGCTTTGCTGTGAGAGCTGTTCTTAAGGCAATTATTTGAGGCAGGGTGCCTCCACATAGGGATCACTCTGATTATTACCTTCGCAACACAATAGAGAGCCAAGAATGGCCTTTTTGTCTGCTGCCATGTCGACCATGTTACTCTTGGTATAAGCAGCTAGATAATTTACGGCACAGGCAGTAGTGCTAATACTTATTCTGGCATTTTAAGTGCCACATGAAGTGCAAGTGGAAATCCAATTAGAGGTTGAAAGAGATGTCACAGGGTAAAATGTGATGTTTAGGTCCCAGCAGTTCGAATCCCAGCAGTTGCAAAGTTTGTCCCATCGGGTTTCTCCCATCTTTAATTACACTGAATTCTGGCACAACAGACAATCGAAAGTTGAACCGTTAGAAATCTCAAAAAGTATTTCCCGAACCTACTATATACAGCACTTTTAATCCACAGAATATCTACTGCAATGACTGTTAGATTTTAATGCTTAATTTCTACTATACTGAAAGTAGATTTGGCTCAAAATTGGTTTCTCAATTCTGATTGGTCAGGAAGTGTTAATTCATTTCTATTAGTCCAAGTATTGAAGAAACAATACTGAATTTTTATTGAATCGTCGTTTAAAGATCGTCAAAGACTCTGCTGTATGGACATCTAGAGAAAATTCGTCCCACCACCTATAGTAGGTGCCGGAAGATAGAGAAGAGAGTCTGGATGAATGTCTTCCTCATCCCCTGAGTGATGGTGGAACAAGGCGCGCAGTGCTGGAGGATAGGAGGGAATGTGGTGCAGTGCGTGTTATGACTAGAGCAGAGAGGTAAGTGGGTGCGGGGCCATTTTTAGCTTTGTGGGTGAGCATCAGGTTTTGATGCGAGCAGCTCCGGGAAGCCATTGCAGGGAGCGGTGAAGTGGGGTAAGGTGGTAGAACTTGGGAAGGTTGAAAACGAGACTGACACTGCATTCTGGATCAGCTGCAGAGGACGAATGTTGGATCGAGGCAGACCTGCCATGAATGAGTTGCTGTAGTCCAGTCTTGAAATAACAAAGGACTGAACAAGCACCTGAGTAGCCTGTGAAGAAAGAATTGAGCGGATTCTTCTGATGTTGTAAAGAGGAAATCAGCAAGAGCGAGTAAGGTTAGCGAGATCTTATGTGGCATTCAATAATTATTAAATCAAATTGGACTAGAACAATACTATTTTGGGAGTGATGATTACAGTGTTTTGCATTGGTCATACCACATCACATCCTAGTTGATGCCTAACTTCCTGTCAGCTGTTCAACTAAAAGCTACCATCAAACCTCTCCTTTATCTCCAAGATACAGTTTACCATATATTTAACTAAGATTATGATTCATTAAATGTATCAGCCAGGATTTAGGCATCATCATAAAATAGGGACAGCACTGGGTACAGTGGTAAATGACCTACTACAAGGCCATGATCAGGGTTATGTTTACTTGCTTGTGTTGCTTGATCTTCATGCAGCTTTTGACTCCACTGATCATAGTATTCTCCCTGATAGAAAATAAAACATTGGAGGAGTTTAAGGAGCAGCCCTGTCCTCAGATCTTCTTTGACTGAATGTTATCGGTTTGTATGTAAATGAACACATCTCAACATTATAAAGTGTGGAGTTCCGCAGTGCTCGATTTTCAACTATTTCATCTCTTCCTCCTGCCAGAACCTCCTTTTTTACAATCTCAGAGTCCCAGAACATGGCCATGCCATCAGGGTCATGCAGCAGAGTCACGCATCTATAAATTTTGTCTGTGTGCATAAAACTTTCATACAACTGGTGCTGATTGCACCATTCAACGTTTCCTATATAATTTGTAGCCTACTATGTGGCTCTCAGTGATGTAAACCATGATATCACATGTTTTCCTACCGAAAGTAAGAGTAGGATGCCTCATAAATATCTTATATGTCCTACTCTGATCTAGGAATATTTTCATTTCTAAATTAACTTTGAGCATGATTCCCAGGAGTGATTCTGAGATGCTTCGTAAATACATACCCTGGAATGTTCCTGCATGTAAAATGTTTTGGTAAACCAATATGTTTGGAGGCTGCTCCACTCCCCACCCCACTCATGGAACTCTTGAGATATCAGTGATCCTGACCCGTTCCACTTCCTGGACGCATGTGATCCAACCTGATGACCTACATCTGGTTGGCCTTCTCATTACATGGAGACCACTTCCTGCTGTTGAAGATGGGCACATGTGTTCTGCTTTAAGTTAAATGTGATTACTGAGGTTGGTCCAACAAACCATGTAGATGGGTTTCGACTAAATTTATTACAAACCGCTTCACCATGAAGGCTTATACTGTAGTTTTAGGACTGAAATAACCACAAGCCATTTTGTACCAAAGTGTTGACAAAAAAGGAAAAAAGTGAAAGATGAAAATCCACTGAATTCATTTAAGTTTACAACTTCTAGCAGGCAGGTATACAAGCTTAAGTGCAATTGCCCTGTTTCTCTCTCTCTCTCTCTCTCTGTTTCTTTCTCTCTTTTTAATACTCCTTTAATTTTGATTGCAACAGTTTTTTTTTTTTTTTAATAGAGCCCGAAAGTTGAAAAAAGTTAAAGAAAAAAAGACCTTTAAAAAAATGGGAGTCTCAAGGAGAAGATTGGGGTTATTTAGAGAATGGAAAGAGGTGAGCTGAGCATTTTTTTTTTTGTCTGAATAAAAAATGTTAAAGCAGTATTAAACCCTATTGCTTCCCTCAATAGCTCCGTCTTTCTTTGGCTGCTCCCATTAGGCGGCACCTCAACACATCCATAAACCTCCTTCTGGCCCTTCCTCTTCTCCTCCTCTTCTCCTCCTGATATACTGCTCATCCCTCCTCTGTACATTTCCAAACCATCTTAATCTGACCTCTCTAACTTTGTCCCCAAACCATCCTACTTGCACCATCCTTCCCTCAATAGCTTTGCAAAATGACCTAAAATTAAAAAATATTGTCAAGAACAAACAATAGAGTTGATTTTTCTACTTATGCACCTATATAATTTACTTACTTAATTGAATAAACATTGTATTTCTCTCATCTATAACAGCTTTTTATGCATAAAGTGTTTTTTTTTTTTCTTATTCTCGATCCATTATCTACAACAATGATCTTCAACTCCAGTTCTGGAGGCCAGTGTCCAGCATAATTCATCAGCACCATTCTTAAACGTACCCCTAAGCTTGGTTATTAACAGATTTACTGAATAAAAGAAGAAGAATCACAAACCTTTGTTATATACTGGTCCTCCAGGACTAGAGTTACACCAGATCCCTGGTGTAGGGTCGGGAGGGTCATGGAGCCTGTGCTAGGGAACTCGGGGCACAAGATTGCCAACCCATTGCAGTCTACAACCACACAACCAGTGCTAATCTAAAAGCAATTTGGAGATGTCAATCCTTCTACAATGTAGCTCGTGATTTTGGATTATGGCAGGGAAACGGAGTACACAGAGTAAGCACAGCACCAAGCATGAGAAGAACTGCACTTACACAGACCAGAGGTGAGATTTTAACACACGGCCCTGCACATGTCAGTCGACAGTGCTTACCACAACGTCACCATTTTACTGTACTGTATGACTGTTAAAAAAAACAAACAAAAAAACGGCTATCCACATGACTAATCACATTACAGATTTTTGCAATCCCATTCGCAGAAATAAAGAAAGAAATGAAGAAAGAAGGAAAGAAAACAGCTCATAGCTGAAGATTTTGAAGTAGCCCTACATCGCAGGAAGAGGAAGTTATGCATTAGCATTAGCAACAGATAGCAATACATAGAATAATAAAGTAATTACCACAAAATAAATACAAGGTTTTGGTTTTACATAATTCATTCTCAAGTCTTCATTATGGTGTCACTTAATGAAAAACAATAATTCTGCAAGGTCAAGATACAAAAATAACATAGGGACGACAAGCAAATACCAGTGGCTGCTGAATTGGTGATAGATATTGGAAATGCCAATGTAGGTATGATGGAGTGGGGAAAAAAAAACATTACCTTTTTTTCCCCCAAGGCCATCTCAGCCTTGTATTTGGTGCGTATGTGTGTGGTTGGAGAGAGAGAGAGAGAGAGAGAGAGCAGTGATGATTGCTTTCAGAAACTGGGTCTGGATGCATTCTACACCAGGATGGGAAATATTATCCCAGTTTTCAGCCCACAAATATACAACAAATAAATGCCCTACTGGCTTGTTTTTTTTTATGTTGTCAGTAGGGAAAGCGATTCAGTTCTGAATAAATTACACCTTACAGTTGGGTTTATGCTTTCGGAAAAAGGGTTGATTATCCCATGGTGCTTGAGTAAAGAGTGTGTGACCCTTGATCAATATTGTGTGCGGGAGGGTGAACGGCTGATAGGCACAATTAATTATTGACGTGGCACTATAGTGTGAAGCCAAAGAATATGTAACACAGTTATAGTATTGATATGTACAGGCGACTGTTTAAAAAAAAAAAAAACATTGAAAAAGCACTAACATTACATACAGGTACTGTATGTGTACAAAACCTCTAGATATTTAGATAGTACAGACTAAATAAATTCCAAAAAACAATCCAAATTGTACAACAAATGAATTAATATACAGACATTTTGTGCATAATTTGGGAGGGGAAAATGTAAAAAAAAATAATGTCATGTCTGTTTTTTTTTATGTTCTACATGCCAATATATAAATATACAACACAAGAAATTTGTACAAATGGAAATGGAAATAATTCAACAAGCATTCAAATCAAAGCAGATTTGTATTTTTGTTGTGCAGAATAAGAGAAGAGTCTCAGCTGAGTTCCTGTAATGTGCAAGTGGTGCTTATGAATGATTGTGTGTATAGTTCAGCTTCGTCTTTGCCACAAGTTATATGTCAATTTACAAAGATCAGGTGTTCCTGGGAATGTTCATGGGAACGACTGCAATGGGCTCCAAAAGAAATAACTCACAATCAAAACAGGCATAAGTGGTTACATATCTAAGGAGCTAGAAAATGGCAATAAAGAAACATACAAATTGCTAGGATTCGACTGTAGTTAACCAAGAAATTGTAAAGACAGAGAAAAATATTTAATGGGCTTAAATACACTTAACAGGTGACAGGTTGGTACAGTGTGAATGACATACAAACAGTAAATATGGTTATATGGAATCTATAATTATTACATTCAGTGCCAGTTTTGCTTTGCCACTTATGCACTTTTATGGTTATCATAAAATGCATATCAAACATGTACATACACAATCACAAAATAAAATTAGTACATATTCAGTGAACGTTTTTGTTCTTGAGCAAACATTTACACATTTAAATAGATTAGTAAAGCAGTAACAAGTTCTGTTAGATCTGTTAGGCTGCCATTTTTTTTGGGGGGGGGGGGTGTAACTTGGTTGGTGTGTTAATGTGAATCATTATCTGAAATTACATGCTTTATTAATATTCATTAGTATTACTGGGTATCGTTAAGGATGATTAAAAAATAATTTGTGTTTCATTTCTGTGGAGTGCCTCATTCATCAACATCGAAACGAACTCAAATGAATCAACTAAATATCCGCTATCATTATTAATACAGAGAAGACGCGGGCCTGTGTACAAACAATTAGCATCAGACAATTACAGCAGCCACAGTGGGAGCAAAGAGCAGAAAACGGCTCAGCACCGAGAGACAGTAATTGCACTGATCAGTGACATGGATCCATCCGATGTGCAGAAACAGGATTCTGATTGCCTGGGGCTTGCAACATTATCATTAGCCAAAGTGTACTGGGATGTACATTTCAACATTATCCTTTTTAGATTTGCCCAAGTCGATCCCCTCAATTTCAAACCGATTTTAAGTCGCTGTAATAACTATGCTGCAATATACAGGGTACACTATTTGACAAAGTATTTGAAGCATGACCTGAACATCACAATCATATGTGAACATTAAACTTCCCATTCAAGCTGTATTCCCCTTCTGCTGTTCTAATGCGCTCCAATCTTCTGAGAAGGCTTACCACTAGATTTTGTTTTAGTATAACTGCGGGGAGTTGTGTTCATTCAGACACAAGGGTATTAATGAGCTGGTGAGATGTTGAGGAGTCTCCGGTCCAAGTCAATTCCTTAGCTGTTCAGTTGGGTTGAGTTCAGTCAGGGATCTGTGCAGGACACAGTGGAGTTCTTCCCCCTTCATCAACCTTAACACACTCTGTCTACATGGAGCTCGATTTGTGCATATGGGCATCATCATGCTGGAACACGTCTGATTATAAAATAATATTGTAAGGTTGACCAATAATAATTTAAATTTAATGTCAGGTTCAACCCGATTGTTTTTAACCCTTTTTGTGTCTGTGTTCAGGAGAGAAATCTCTCAGAGTAACACAACAACATAATCATCCTAAAAAGTCGACCTCGTTTTACCGGGTCTAGAACATCCCATGGTTCGTCCCTACTGAGATCAATTCACTGCCTCCCTGTGGCACAAACAATCACATAAAGAACTCGCGTTCTTGATGCAAGCCCTTCGAGAGTTTAGCTACACAACAGCACACACTGCTTCACAACTACACACCAAATGCACTAAAGCTGTGACTCCAGTTTCAGGTGTATGGGATTCTCTTATTAATATTAAAACATGCCTATAAGGTAAAGTCAAAGTTCTTAGTAGTGAAAGATTTCCCCTCGTACTCTGAAGTGCCAAGCTTCAACTGGTGTACAGTTTACACACCCACAGGACAAAATGAAAGAAGGAGTAAAAAATTGTGGGGGGGGGGGGTACGCCATTGCAAGGAAATGATGTGGTGTGATGCAGCCTGAGGCCAATCAGCATCTTCTTCCAGAACACCATATATAATTACAGTTTTGGTTTATAGTTACAGTTAATGGTACCAGGTAAAAGTCCCTGTGAATTATTTGTTAATATACAAAGTGATCCAAAAGTCAGAATAAAAAATATATATTTTTTTAGTCTTGGGTTCTGACTTGGTGGCACTTTTCTATCTGCAAGTGCCTGATAATTTTAATTTCATCAGAATTGGTATTGTTATGATCTTTAGTGCAACCATATGAAATTTCACTAGGAAAATGCATATAGATCCAAAATTTTGGTCCATGTTAATGTTTTACAAGACTGTGGGAAAAAAAGAAAAACTGTAATCTGTAGACAGATGTACTGTCAGACCTGCTGTTCTAGGAAAAATGAATCAACACCTTCTAACCAATCAGATTTAATAATTCAACGGTGCTATGGTGTAGACGGTTTATGTTAATTTAAAAAAAATCTATCAAAATATTATTCGATTTTGCCTGTTTTGTATCTTAAGTGCAGCTTATAATATCATTCTTCAAATCCTGTGTGAGACCTGAAAAAATATTTTCGTCATTTTGTTTATTTCCATTTTTAACTTTTGGGAAGTATATTGTTTTGTTGTTAAATTGTGAAACAGACATACATTTTACTGTGTTTTTTTTTTTTTTTTATAACGGAGAAACCATTGGGAATACAAACTGTTGCACTTAACTATGCATCTTCACACAACAACTAGAACAACATATTTGTTTCTGAACATCTTATTCAATTTTTAATAACAGTTCCACTGTGCTGCAGATTTAGCTGTTATTATGATAATGTGCTCATTAATCTAATGTGTATCTCTCTCTCTCTAGCGAGCTGTTCTATGAGATAATTCTTGTAAAAAAAAAAATTTAAAAACCCACACACACTTGAAACCTTTGTTAATCATGTTATGCCGGTTATTTTAGGGCCGTGCTCAGAGTTAAGCAGGTGTAGCGATGATTTAATACTGAAGTTACTTTCAGCAGTATTCACCTAGCTATAGACTTTTCCCACATCCTGAATCTGATTCTGAAGCAGTGTGATGTCAAGGTCATAAACAACCAAAGGGCAAGTCTTTGGTATCTCCTGTAACAGTGCAGGCGAAATGCTAGGGGTAGAAAAGGAAAGCAGATCATTTAAAAATGTAGTTGTCAACTAAAACATCTCAATAGTTCATAATTTATTTAAAAGTAGGTTTGTAGTGGGTTGTAAGTGGTTCGTAGACTTCATAATGGATCACAGAGTCCAAAAGTACAGTATGTCAAATTCCTAGTTTAATGTTCCAGTTGGACATCTTTGAGCTGTCACTACTGGAATGCAATAAACTACTAAATAGTATGCTCGAAGAGATGTAAAATCCTTGGCAAAATCCAACGCTGCACTAAAACTGCTCTAATAGATACTAAATCCACAGCTAAATGCCACTCTGCGCAGATATTACACCTAGTATGGTAACCTTTAGTGCACAGGTATCTGTTAATAAATGAGACATCTTGACAACACCTAACAATGGTTGTACTAGTTAGTTAAGTTATTAGATAGTTTTTGACGGGTGAGCATGAGTAAGGTATGGTTTGTAGTGAATTCCTTGGTGACTACAACATACCTGTAAGTTTGTTGGACCCTTTCATCGTAATTAAAGCCATAAGATGTCACATATTTGAGCGATCACGAGCTGTCAAGGATTTTATTTCAGGACAGTTCAGGGAGCTCTTGCAGAAATTTGGCAATTTGAAAATCCCCTTAAGCACCGTTCAGCAGTTGCATGAGAGTTACACACACATTGCAGTGTTTACCCAGAACAAAGACACAGCTACACTTTAGCTCATGCTTTGAGAAGAATTAATTATTTTTAATAGAAGTGTAGTCACTTTTGGCAGTATATGTTTCAGGAAATGTGTTCATACATTTATTAATTCTTTTTTTCCCCCCCTTAGTTTCCTCTTGTCTTTCTGTTACATCATATTCCATTTGACAGCAAATCAAAAAGCATGATTTGTCTCCTCACTCTACATTATCTGTCCCTGATTTAAAGCCTGTGGTCTAGATGCTAGTGAAAAGCCTAATCTCTGATACTATAACTCATTGAAAAATCAATCAATCCCAGAGGTGTGAACTTACTGTACATGCAGGTGATTTTAGTAATCAGTTTTGGAAAAATACCAGAAAATCAAATCAGCTGTGTATCCTTGCTCTGAATAATTGCAACTTTCCCATGATAAATATTGACATCACTGCCCTGAAGTTACCAGCTATATAATAGCAAACCATTTACGTGTTCCGACATTTAAGAGGTACAGTACAAGGCTCCTATTTTACTCCGCCTTTCACTATTTCACCATAAATGTTTTGAATGTGTTTTGGAGAAACAGTGATAATTTAATCACTGGAATAAACCTACCATTCATGTCTAACATTTTACTAATTTAATCTCGCATTCATTAAATAATTACATGTAAATAGATGTCATATAATTTCGATTCATTTTGCAGGAACTTAGCCAAAGACTACAGTGCTTCGAATAAATATGGACGTACCCAAAAGATCTCCCACACTCCCTTCCAGGATGTCAGTTCATTGTTTTACCATCATTTACACAATGAACATTCATATAAAGGCTGTACGCAATTTGGTAAGTAAAGGTTTTAAAATGGACCCGCTCAACTAGATAGAGCACTCAAGAAATAAAAGCATCCATTTCTATCATTCAGATGAGAAGGACAGCCATAAAATGGTCTTAGGAGATCCAATTATGTCCTTTCCTAAAATATTTAGTCCTAAATAGCAGCCAATTGAGTCCATTTCCTGAACAGACGTCTATAGAACTTCTAGTTTTACTTTGTCCTCCATTGATGTGTTCGTAATTGATGAGATTTGGGTCTAATTGAAGGTTAGATCGTTATTTTTGAAAGCGTCTGAGTAGCGGTAAGGGGTACAAAGAGTGTGCTGTTTGCGGCCTTGTGAGAATTAGGCCAGTACACTTCAATAGATTAAACTTGTTTGCTTATACTCAGAAGCAGCTAATTGAAAAGTATTCTAAAGTCTTTTTCTTTCAAAATGCCCACATATTCAGGGGAAATGCTGGCCTCGAGCCAAGGCTCTGTTCAAAGCACACGCAAGCGAGATTTAAATCCACATTTTGGATTTTTTTTTTTTTTTTTTTAAAGAATAAAGCGTTAATTATGATGATGGCTCTGTCCCTAGGCTGCACATCTCAGCAGGTAGAAGGTAATACACGCCTGCACCTTCACATTACTCTCTCATCTCACTGATGGAATTGCACTATATTAAAGACTAAATGTCCCACAGTCACTTTAGGGTTGTAAAACAGCCAGAAGCTCCATCTGCCTCCACATTCCCGCTCTCGATTTGTTCCACCCGTCCACTCGCGGTGAGCTTCTCTTGCCCAGAATGTGGGCAATGATCCCAAACTTGGACAAAGCCTTGTGTAACAGAATCCAATCAAAGTTGTATACACTTGTAGAGATGTTTCTGTCCCTACAACTGTGCAAGGCAAAAACCTCATAGATGAACAGAAAATCTGAAGGCAGTAGGGACCTGACCTGATATACTGTTATTGCATTTTAATACAGACGAGTCCCTGATCTCCTGCCAAGAAGTCTCTGGGAAAAAAGGTTCTGCTGCCTCTTATTACCATTTCATCACTTATTCATGATGAGCTCTAAACAGACAGCAAGGATGGTGGGAGCCACTAGCACCACCAACCTTAATGACCAGCCTACTGAAAAGTGGTTTCTAACATGTTTATATTCTATATACCCAACACGCTATAATTTCTTATTTAGAACGGCCCAAAGTTGTCAAAATGTTGATTAATTACCCACAACAGCATGGCAGGGGTTTAAAGGGGTGTTGTTGTGAAGTTTATAGTGAGGAGACCGGATGACTACAGTAACTCAAATAAGCACTGGTTACAATCACGATGAACAGAGTAGCATTTTAGAATCCACTATACATCAATCACATACATCAGTGGAAAAACACATTGGGTTGCAGAATAGGAACATGTCCGGTCAGTTTATATGCACATTGATCAGCGATAATATAATGACCATCAGCTTAATAGTGAGTAGGACCTCCCATCTTCTGCAACCAAAACACCTCACTATGAGAATTAGCATTAGCCTTTTCATGCTTTTCAGCAGCACTTCTATTGGATCAGCCTACATGGGCCAGCTTTCACTCCTTATGTGCCTTGGCTGCCCATGACCCTGTCGCTGGTTCACAGGTTTTCCTCCCTTAAAGCACTTATTGTACGTCCTGACCAATGCAGACTGGGAACTCACAGGAGCTGTGGTTTTTGGAGTTGCTCTGGTCTAGTCATTTAGCCATCACGATTTGGCCTTTGTCAAAGTTGGCCAAATCTTTAAAGTTGCCCATTTTTTCTGCTTCCAACACATCAGCTTCAGAGGCAAAATGTGCACTTGCTACCTAGTGTATCCCACCCAATTCCAGGTACCTTTGGAACAAGATACTGTAACATACAGTATACTGTATGGCATAATATAACACACACAATTGTGCCACTGGCTTACACCTCTCCTTTTCACCTTCCTGTTTGGTCCTTGTTTTAGGCACCAATAAATAACTGACACGCTGCCTGATGAAGTTTGATTTTACAATTCCTCTTAGACTATGAGCTGTCGATGTGTGCTAACAGAGCAATCAATAGTGGCAATCAGCCTAGATGACTTAGTTTAAACATCCCACAAAGTGACAACGTCAAGTAAATCAGGGTCTTGATGGAGTGAGTTCATTTTTGCCAATGGATTTTTCACTGGGAGTTTCTCATAAGTTCAGCTTTTGAAACAGACTGTGGTTCATCTAACGTGGAAAAAAAAAACACAATATAGTATTAAAAAGAAATGCCATGATAAAAATGATCCAGCATGCTGTTTATTAACACGAAATAACCTGTGCTATCATAAAATAACATCTTAATCACATTTTTTCCCTGACTCTAATACGATTCTGTCAAATCAGAAAATGTAAAAGCAGTGCGACGTGATGAGGCGAGGCAAGGACGAGTAAATGAGAGCACCTGATTTCACAAAGTCTATTACAAAAACATGGATTGTGTTAGAGTAATGAGAAACTAAAAAGAAACGAAGTGTGTCTGTTCAGTCTTTTCCCTCAGGGATAAGAGCACATACTCTAAAGAAATTGGAAGGATATATTATAT
>QMIH01000462.1:38638-60039 GCA_003987875.1 Clarias batrachus | reverse complement strand
TTGCACTTTGCACTAATATACATTCACCTTATACATGTTGACTGTGACCAGACCTAACTGCCATCTCTCCTTATTTTCTGTTCTCTCCTTTTCTGCTCTCTCTCTCTCTCTCCCTCTCTTCTTTCCCTCTCTCTGTCTCTCTGTCGAGCTATACATGTTCGCTCCTGAGTTGCCAGTGATCCAGACCCCTCTGCCCTCTGGAGCCGTCTAACCCGTCCTGGAGTCCTGCTTCTGCTTGGAGATCTCGTCGCATGGATGCCCCGTGTGGTCTGCCTGGATTCGTATGGTGGCTGGGGATGGTTCCATTAAGACTGTCCTATCATCGATTGATGCTCTGGGGACCTGTGACTTCAGTTGTCTACCTGAGCCTCCAGGAACAAACTGGACTCCTTTTAATTGTAATTTTAACACATCTCCTGTTACACTGAACTTCCAGTACACATTATTATGCTGATCAATCCCTGCTCTCCGTTATCACCCAGATGAGGATGGGTTCCCTGTTGAGTCTGGTTCCTCTCAAGGTTTCTTCCTATTACCATCTCAGGGAGTTTTTCCCTCAGCACCGTCGCCCTCGGCTTGCTCATCAGGGACAATCTTATCATTTTGATTCATACACATAGCATACATACTTACTTCTTTTTATTGTGTAAAGCTGCTTTGCGACAAAGCGCTATATAAATAAAATTGACTTGACTTGACACACATACACAGAACTATGGGCAATTTGGAAATGCTTATTAGCCTTATCTTTGGACTGTAACATGAAACCCATGTAAACTCACCACGCACGGGGAGACTAGAAGACTAGACGTGAACCTTGACCCTGGAGGTGCAAGACCACAGTGCTAACCACTACACCACCTTGCCGCCGAATAAAATTAGTATAATAAAAAACTAATAATACTATATACATAATAAATAACAAACTTTCTTAAACCTGGGAAAAGTAAGATAAATAATTGAAGTTAGATGAAAGTGTTCTTTTTTTTTCTTTTTTAATTCAGCGAAAGATAGAGCCTGATGAATGATTATAGGTAATGTGTTTTAGATCTTCGGTGCATAGTGACAGAGCACTTCTTCACACGTCTATGACAAATTGCAGTGTCGCTGACCTGCAACGAAGCAACCAAAGCAGGGACAATCTACAAATTTAAAAGTTCTGGTTTAAACTTTCTGCTGTGTAAGATGACCACTAAATGCAAAAAAGTGCAAGAATATTCTAGTTTGAATGCAGTAAGTGAGTACAGAAAAACGATTTGACATACCCAATTTTAATTTATAGCCTCTGCTAAACAGCTGGAGTTATACAGTATGTAGATCCTGTAATAAGTGACATATGTTATAGATCACATGCTCACCTGTGTTTTGTCTTAGATGCAAATTATTTAGGACTGGCCATTTTCTTCAAGTTGAGCATTCTATCCTGCATTAAGTGTCCAAATCTATTTGGACATTAGTTCATTTCACAACCTTGGTTTCAAGATATAAAATAGTCTTCATGTCTCTGGAGGAATGGTGGGTCAACTCAAGCAGTGCTTGTGGCGCAATTGGAATGTGGTGCAGTGTGCGGGTTGATAGTTATAGCAGGTACAGATTATGGCAAGCTCCATCAGTGCCTGTGGAATGAGCATGGCATCAGATTTGAGACCTAGATAGCAGAGCTATCGTGCTCCTACAGAGCTGCGGTGCTCCCAGAGCTGCACATGAACTCCCTCTTGCAGACATATATTGAAGCTTTGATAGTTTCATGTTCCTTCCCTGCACAAAATCAAATATATCAAATGACTATCCGGACTACCCAAGACAGTAGTATTGGACTTGAGTAATTCAACTGGGATTGAGGTCATGGTGATCAAGGTATGATTTACTGTAGATGGTCTGGACATGTATCTTGTATGACACACAGTTGTGGTCAGCTAGCTGACCCGAAGTTTCAGCTAAACTTCTTTATCGTATCATATCATACATGGCTAACTTTTTATTTGCCGCTCAGAGCAGATCAAATTGACCCGAGCTTACAGTACCCGAGCAACACAGAACCGCTGCCATCAAAAACAAACATGAAAAATGAAACATGATCCCATATAAATGAAATACATCCTATTACATCTGTGAGCGTATCTGCAGATCCAGGATCCGATCTGTATCACATCAAATGGCTCATGGCATGGCTTGGTTCATTATGTATAATGTTATTTTGCATACTAACCATCGCTATCCACACGGATTTGGATTAATAGAATTCAGCTCATGCTGTACTGAGTCAAAACACATAATTATGTTTACTTGAATGTGGTTGTGTTTGGGGAGTCAGTGTTGTGGTCTTTGTTTATTTTATTACCCAGATATTCATAAACACAATCAGCACTAAGGGTGGTCTGTATAATTGCTTTCTAGTTGGAAAGACTATTAACACCCAGTCACGGTGCTCCTGGAGTACTTTATTGGTAGATGTTAAACTAAATTAGAATTTGATTAAAATTCTGGATATTAAAAATATGTAATTTTATTTTGCCTTCTTTCTTACAACTGCTTACAATTACACAATTTTATACATACACTCCTCGATTCTTTGTCTTATAGCTCCTGGTTCCCCATTCTATCCTAATCTCCATGTTCCTCTTTGTTTATTTTGTGATTGAGTTGTGATTTTGTGAGTTGACCTGTTCCCGATTTTTAGATTTTTTTGTTTGGCCATGTCTTTCCTAGGCGGCACGGTGGTGTAGTGGTTTAGCACTCTTGCCTTGCACCACCATGGTCCGGGTTCGATCCCCGGCCAGGCTCGATTCCTGTCTCTGTGTGCATGTTCTCCTTGTGATTTGTGGGTTTCCTCTGGGTTCTCCGGTTTCCTGCCACAGTCCAAAGACATGTAGGTTAGGTTAATTGGCGTTCCCAAATTGCCCATACTGTGTGAATGAGTGTGTGTCTGTGCCCTGCAATGGATTGACATCCTGTCCACAGTGTACCCTGCCATGTGCCCTGAGTCTCCTGTGATAGGCTCCAGGCCCCCCGTGACCCTGAATACAGGATTAAGTGGTATAGATGATGAGTGAGTGATATGTCTTTCCTCATGTTACAGTGGACTGTTTAAATATGTCTACATGTATACACATAGGCATGATGGATTTTGGTGGGCAGACAACCCATTTAGAATGTATTCCAGACTAATGCACAGCATTTCGCAGATAAATTTGGCATTCAGAACAATTATTAAAGAACAACTGTCATGGGCTGACAGGGATACAGCTGGACAACTTCCCATAATTGATGGAACCATGAATTTTCTCTACCAGAAAATCTCTACCTGAAGGAGAATGTCCAGCCATCAGTTTGTGACCTCAAGCTCATGGGTTATGCATCAAGACAATGATTTGAAACACACCAGCAACCCGCGTGAAGAGGTGCACGCTCAACAAAATGGAGACAGAGCTGCACTAATTCACTGAATGCACAAAATATCACCATATTCTGAACAAAACTTCAACTGCCTCCCGACCCTGACAAACTGCCCCACTGGCAGCACAATACACGTACATTAAATAAGAAACAGCAAGTGACCACACTACATCATATCACACACACACACATATATATATATATATATACACACAGAAACAAATACTAATCACAGTTTTTTTATTATGATAATAATAATAATAATTATTATTATAATATACTATATATGTATAAACTATATATGTTGTAACGGGTTCGACCCTTTGTTGCACGGGCGGCACCATGAAACACAGACACGAGGCGAGATCTTAGAGGAAAAGGGTAATTTATTAGGGATAAATAAGGGAAGGAAAGGGTAAAAGGAGGGAGGACGGAAAGAAAGAGAAGGAATGAAGTGTGCACGTGCGTGGTCCGAGGCAGTGCCCAGCTGGCATGCGGGCACGCGGCTGGCGGCGGTGGGCGGAGTGGCCGAACGGAGCACGCGAGGCAGCGCTCCTGCACGCTCCCTCTCGGTTCCTCCCCGCTGTCGATGGCCGGCCTGGCCCCTCCCAGCTCTCTGTGGGCGCGGCCTCAGGCGGGAGTCTCGCTTGGACGTCCGTCGGCTGGGCGGCTTTCCCGGCTGGGATCGGCGGCCTTAACGCTGTCCTCCTCGCGGCCTTTTCCTCTTCGGCGGCGGGGACGTGAAGGCGGGCTCGACGCGGGAACGGAGAATGAAGTGAGAGCTCGTGCAGCTCTTTCCCGCGCTGTCCTCAGCGCGGAGATCAAAGGGGCGGAAATCCAATGTCCTTTTTTTTCTCTGAGGCACGTTCCATTCCTCCATTCCCCCACTCCCATGCCACTCTCAAGCTCCACCGCGTGACGCTCTTCTCGGACCCCGGACTAAACTCCGCGCCTTGCTTTTATAATGCGGAGCAAGCCCGAGATCCTATTAACGTTTAATCACTGCCAGCCGGCCCGCATCGGCGGCCCCGTCCCTTTGCACACATGCAGAAGGGGTGCCGCCTACCTAGAGAGCCTACGGAGTGAGCGAGGGGCGATAATAGATTTGGGCGCACGTCCATCACAGGCGCATGCCGTGACACTGTATATATGCTTTTTTTATAATGTTCACGAGAGTTACTTTATCTTTGACTAAATGTCTCTACTCTTTTATTTTATATACATTTATTTATTAATACTCTTTCTATATATACTGTTTTTTTGTTTTGTTTTTTACTGCTGTTATTTTCTTGTGCCTTATTTCTAAGCTTTGCAATACAAATATTTGTTATGTCAAAAAGCACCTTCGAATTTTGAATCCTGAATGGCTAAAAAATAATAATAATTAAGTTTTTTGAGTGGCCTAGTCAAAGTCTGGACTTCAATCCGATTGAGGTCCTTAAACAGGCTATTCATGCATGAAAACTCTCCAATGTGGCTAAATTAAAACAATTCTGCAAAGAATAGCGGCCAAAATTCCTCCATAACGATGTGAAACATGCATTGCCAGTTGTCACAAACGCTTGATTGCAGTTATTGGCGCCAAGGGTGGCACAACCACTTATTAGGTTATGGGGAAATAATTTTTTCAGATTGGGCCAAGCAGGTTTGGACAGCATTTCTTTCAATAAATTAAATCATCATTTAGAAACAATAAGACATTTTGCTCAGATTATGTTTGTGTAATATTTAAACTGGTTTGAAGATCTGAATCATATGTGTGATAAATATGCACACTAAATCAGGATAGGACAAATACTTTTTCAGTATTTGCCCACTTTTGCAGAATGGCTATACTAACTTTACATTTGGATATATACAGTACTGTAGGTATAAATGTCAACACACCCCTGTTCAGAATTACAGGTCTTTGCTATGTGAAAAATAAAGCCAGTATAAATCATAACAGAGCTTTGTCCACTTTTGATGTGATAGCAACCAACATACATTTTTAGTGAATCAAAAAAACGTTTAGAAATGTTCAAAATGATTCAGGACACCTTAACCAACACTTTATTAAAGAATATTATGCCTCACATGGTAAGAGTTTACCAACACATAGAACATCTTGATATGAAAATGGTATTCCCCTCTTCCATGAAAAACACTCCAGAAACTTGTAAGGAAATCTGTGAACAGTGCACTTTTGACTGGGCCATTGCAAAAACTTTGTTTTTCTTTTCTTTTTGTTCTGAAGCTGTTCTGTTGTTGACTTGAACTTGTGCATTGGGTTATTGTCATGCCAGAATGTAAATCCAGCTATGCCATCTTAACTACAACCACAAGTCCATCATGCTGCCACCATCATGCTTCAGCATGGTTTTATACAGTACAGATCAAAAGTTTGGACACCCCTTCTCATTCAGCGAGTTTTCTTTCTTGTGTTCTTTCTTGTGTTCTTTCTTGTGTTCTTTAGCCCAAACGCGTCTCTTCTGCTTGTTGTCTGTCCTTAGCAGTGGTTTCCTAGCAGATCTTCTACATGAAGGCCTGATTCACACAGTCTCCTCTTAACAGTTGTTCTAGAGATGTGTCTGCTGCTAGAACTCTGTGTGGCATTGACCTGCTCTCTGATCTGAGCTGCTGTTAACCGCCGATTTCTGAGGCTGGTGACTCGGATGAACTTATCCTCCGCAGCAGAGGCGACTCTTGGTCTTCCTTTCCTGGGCCGGTCCGCATGTGAGCCAGTTTCTTTGTAGCGCTTGATGCTTTTTGTGACTGCACTTGGGGACACTTTCAAAGTTTTCCCAATTTGCCAATTTCCCAATTGACTGACCTTCATTTCTTACAGTAATGACGCCCGCTCGTTTTTCTTCACTTAGCTGCTTTTTTCTTGCCATAATACAAATTCAACCTCTTTGAATGAGAAGGGGTGTCCAAACTTTTGGTCTGTACTGTATATATGGGGGTATGTTTATTTATGTTTCATACATTTTTGGAGTAGTCTCTTTTCTTGATATTTCTTGGTAACTGTGTTTTGTTTGCTTGTTTTGTTATCAAAATAAAATTTAAAAAAGAAAACATTTGAGACGGCATCTCGGAGTATCAAATGTCGCTGAAAATCTTTTGCTCTTCCAAAAACAGAAAAGAAAGAAACAGAAAACAGAAACACTTTATTAAACCACAATGCCCTCTGTTGGTGTTTTTATAAAAGCCTTAGCAATCTATAATTCAAATGTGTTAATTATTTAATAGGTTTAGACTGTGCATGGTATATTACACCATTATCTCATCTCTGAGGACGGGCAAAAGCTGGTTCTTTATTTATCACTATATTAGAAAAAAACAGTTATATCGATTTGATATAAAACAGCAGTGCCTCATGCATGTAGCAATCACTATATATTACGGAGGCTTTTCAAAAGCATAGCTAATCGACGCAGGCAGAGATGTTATTGCAGAAGGAGTGGAGTCCATGAGGTTGCCAAATCCCTGCACTGTCATCAAAGGCACATTGGGCTGCTGATTAGAAACAGTTGGGGAATGAAAACAGCAAAAGCAAGCAAAATATCCTTGAGGAATTATTAAAGACTGAAGTTTAAATAATGAATGAGATACTTCTATGAGATAAGGCCAGAATTCCACAGCTACAAGGACAGCAGTGAAGAGAATACTAAGCAAGCTTTACTCTCTAAAACACTATCATAGCAGCTTTCAGAGTCGGTTGCACACCTGCGCTCTTCCCTACGCAAAGTCCTCGCATCCCTTCTCTCTCTCTCTCTCTCTCTCTCTCTCGTCCACACGGTGTTTGCTGAAATGGTACAGGCAATGTTTGTCAGTAAACATGGCACTTTGGCCCCCCTGGACAGCCTTGCACTACAGGAGACAGCAAAGACCAAAGGAACAAAGCTCACACAGACTGCTATGGAAAGAAAAGCCTGAAACCTCAAGGCTACCGACATTAGGAAGTCTTATTCATGTGGCAGGGCTCAGAATTTCTGACAGCTCGCCTCTTTCTTGCGAGAGCCATGTCTTGGTTCTGTCTGCTGTCTTTTTCATCACACAACAGTCCATTCTTACAAAGACATGAAAGAGCAGCTACAGCCCATGCCAGGGGTTTGCACTGTGACTCACCAAAGACAATGTAATGCAAATCCAGCGACTGAGAAAATACTAAGCTACACAAGGAATGAACCCCCAGCTCGCTCGACCTCTCGTTTCAAACACCAACGTCAGGCATGGACGTCAGACTGCTGGTGTTAAAAGTGTACACATTTTTAAAAGAGTGCTTATAATGAGCCTTAATGTCCAGTTGCCGAAAAGTTCAAACTCTATCAACGAAGCAGAATTTTCAAAACAAATTCAAAAACACATTAAATGTAAGATGAAAATGGGCGGTCTTTGTTGATAATCAAATGCTCAGTGCTGATTGGACGATGGTGTATGACTACCACAAGGGAAAAAGCACTCCTCTATTTCTGTCTATTTGTGACCCACTGTATCCAATAAGGTATTATGTCACACAGATTAGGTTTGCACTATGGCCAGCTGAGGGCAGTAGGTGAAGTGTCTCAAATAAAAATAAAAAAAAGTTGTTGGTAAATGTTACATTTATTAAACGCAACGTTTTTTTAATGATAAGCGCCCTTACGCTGGACTTTAGAGGGCGTTAACGAAATAGGAGTATGTGAGAGTGCTTGTGATGCACACAGGAAGACCTTCCCGTTTGGAGATGGCGTGGGATTATTAATTAAGAAACTTAAAAGAACACAAATGAAAACTGTAAACACAAAGTAAACAGAGCTCCGCCGTCTACGCGAGAACGGACGGGGCTCTGGAAAATAAAACAAAACTTTTAGCATCTTGGGGCTTTCGCCCTTACCGAGGATTTATAGGAGAGAGAGGGGTTTGTGTCTTTTGCACTTTTAACTTGAGCACGCACGCTGAACTGATGCGTGCCGCTCTCTCTTTTTCTCTTTTGCCTCTGTCTCTTCACTTTCTGCGTGCTTTTCTTTTCTTTCTTTGTCTTTTAGCTTCTTTGTCTTTCTTTCTTTTTCTTTGTCTTTGGCCCTGATACCTTACCAGTGCTCCCTAAATGATCGCACGAAGTGCGCCGGTATCAGGACCCTTAAATAAACACGCCGCCAGGTGTGGCTCGTTGGCTGATTGCCTGATGGCGGCGTTGCCTGGCAACCGCGTGTATGGATGGCCGTGCCTTTGCCTGTTCAGAACTCTGCGTGGTAGCAGCCTGCGGATCTGCCGGTTCTGAACAGCTTAAGCATGGCTCCGCGACCTGCGTCTTTATAGATAAATACCTTACCTTACTGATCCTTCAAAAGAATTGAGAAAGTTTTAATCCAAAATATTGTTTTAAACCACTTTAATGAATGGCATCCAAGCTGGTCAAGTTATTTTAGGAGTAGCAGGGAAATCCTGGAGACAAAATGAAGTCTAGTGTGCCCTCTTTCTTGATATATTATCATAAAATCCTCATTGAAATATTCTAAAAATAGGATTTCAACTGATTTTTCTAAGGCCACCCTCATATGCAAAGTCACACTGGCCATGTCTCAGGAACAATCTGATCATTTTGATTCTTACACATTCACATTTCATATGAACTTCCATAAGTTTGATTGTGTAAAGCGTCTTTGCAACAATGACAATTGTTAAAAGTGCTATACAAATAAAATTGAATTGAAAGTCTTTGGATCTTCCCTTACAATTCGCTCTGAAATCCAAGATCATACCTGGTCTTTTCATTTTGTACCCATCTCTTATGCGATTGGTTTGTAACTAATAAATGAAATCATTCAATATGAGAAAACATCTAGCGATAAATATATCAAGTTAGATTATAAAATCGTTTATAGCATAATCTATACACAATGTAAGGACAAGCAGATATTATTAACATTTGTGTAATTTCTAGTTTTTAATCTGTTAAAAATTCTGTGATCTGATTGGTAAGAAGGTGTTGATTAATTTTCACTTTACAAGCAGCATTGTTCAATTCCAAGTTTTTGGTCAGATTGGATTCGCACGTCATGACGATTTACATTCATAATTACAAGTGATTTTTATCTGACTTTTATCATGTGGACGCGTCCATGTTCTGAAACAGCACACATGCGGGAATCGATTCGTCTTTGCTCAAGCCCTTTGGGCTAAAATGTCGTATTTGTGCAACAACTCTTTTAATTCAAACAATAAATACAATTTTAGCTAAGTATGCTTGGGATACTCAGAAAAAAAGACAAATGTGTAGTTTTAGCTGGTTTAGCAGCTATTGCTAGCACTGCTGCTGCAGATAAAAAAACCAGTGTTATCAAAAGGTTTCAAGACTAGTTTTGTAACACGGCAACAGATGGCAGCACAAGGTCGTAAGCACAAATCACAGGTAGCACCAACCTTCATTGTGCCGAAAGACATCGTCCAACTGTGCCTCTGGTGCCATTCTGCCCATGTGCTATCCACATCTGCTATTTCTTCATGCACAGCAGGTTAGAATAAAGAGCAAAATTCCACGTGACTCAGAATGTTTATCGCAATGCTGCAACGAGTCGTTCGAGGAGTTTTCAGTGACATGCGTGCTTCAAAAGCAGAAGAACATCATTAGAAGACATCTTGCGCATGATTAGCATTCACAACATTGCTGCCATTGTCGGTGTGTCATACAAAACAGGCAATCCTCATGTGTGAGTTAAACATGAGACGTGTTGCTGCCAAGTTTGTCCCCAGCCTGCTGACCCAGGAGAAGAAGGAACATTGCGAAGAAATCAGCGTTCCATGGATGACCTGTCCTTCATGTCGAGGATCATTACTGGTAACAAAACTTGAGTGTCTGGGTACGACCCTGAGACAAAACAACAGCCTTCACAGTAGAAGAGCCCATCATCTCCACGGCCGTAAAAGGTGAAGTGCATGCTCGTCCCCTTTTTCAACATTTCAACAATTCTCTTGTAACATACTGTATAATGCATTATTCAAAACCATATACGGTATGATGCAAAACTCCATATAAAACCAGTTTATAAATTCCTCTCACCTTTATAACCATTTCAGGTAGTAATTCTGCAGGAGAGACTTTTCTTCTAATGACTAACAATGCAGTGGAGTGATCATTATCTTCATTTGTCTTGTGTCTTCCTGCCTGCTCCAGATTTTATTATCTCATTTGCTCTCACTGCTAACTGTGTCACACAACACTTTAGAATAACCTTTAAAGACAAGAACTTCTTTAATTCAGTCACTTCATCCTGTTTTAGAAAGCTTAAGTCGCTGTGGGGTTTTTACTCCCACTTGAAATCGGCATATGGAAGTGCTAATAAATGAAGGTCGATCCTATTGCAACCTTCACCGTTTTGTAGACAGAAAAGTGTACCATAGATATCAGTCGCTATATTATTTGTGCAGTGAAACGAAGATTAACATGAGTAATCAATCGTGTATTTACAAGATTAAACTTAAAGAGTTTCTGATGACAGAATTATTAATTATTATGGGCAAGCTGTTGTCATTCGTTTTAGGCCACATGTTCATATACACACATCTGCCGAAGAAAGTAGTTTTAAATAAAATACTTTTCCAGAATTTTTGTTGTTGTTGATATTATTTTGTTAATAAAAAGGTCCTTAGAAGAATGATACGTAATGTATGCCATTTTTGTCCTTTATCTTGAACGGTGCCAATAATTCCAGAACTGCCTGCATAAATATTCATGCTGTGTTTGTTGTGCATGTGTAAAAGAAAGCTGTGTTATCTTGTACCCCTCATTCTGCTTCCTTTTATCTCCTTACCCTTGTCTCGCCTAGTTTTTGACCTTGATTATGGATCTAAGCGCAATATCCGTCTCCGTCTGCGCCGACCTCTGCGAGTGACTGTGGCTGAGATTTTTATGGACAAAATGAATGAAAATTCGTTGAGTTTTTACATCCAAACACCTCTGACTCGACTCTGATGGAGTTCCACCGAGCCCTTTGAGCTCTGTCTGTGCTAATAGCTGAGCTACTGAGGAAACTTGTCAGGGCCTCTAATGAAGACAAAGGCTTAGGATCGGGAAAGAAGATGTGGGTGAAGGGAGGTTAATGTTATATTATACTCCCAGAGACCTTGACTGTCCTTGGCAAATCATGCATGCCCAATGACCATACTTTCTTTCCTTAACACTGTGATTAAAATAAGGCAAAGCGATCATCCAGGTTAATGGATGTCCATTGAGGACTCCAACATTGCATTGCTGGTTATTCAGACCCCTTGTTGCTCCATTCTGATATTCCCTGTCATATCACCCGCAAAACTAAAATTTACATATATTTACTTACACTACAGTAGATGTTCAGAGATTACTGCTACTATACAGTATATAGGAGAAATATCTGTAATAAGAAGCTGATACTTTTCTTTGACTTTATGGTTTTAGGAACATTTAGTTAAAAAATGTGTAATCTTCAGTAGTTGTGTTTTTTGTAGAAATTTGTACAACACTTTAATACATAATCCTTATCACAGTTTAGTTATTGAAATTGTTTCATTTTATCACTTATATGACTGCATTAAGGAATTGACTATGCAGTGAAATACAGTGGAACCTTGGATTATGAGCATAATTCGTTCCAGAAGCAAGCTCGTATTCCAAAACACTCATAAACCAAATCAAATCTTCCCATAAGAAATAATGAAAACTCAAATAATTTGTTCCACAGCCCCAAAAATATATATACAGAAAAATAATGAATACAATATATAAAGTAAAAATAAAACAAATTAACCTGCACTTTACCCTTAAAAAAGTTTTTTAAAAAAATCCCAACAGATAAGTGTTTCCGTTTGTTTCCGCCGTGTATTTGTGTGTGTGTGTGGAATTAGCCCCTTCCCTCGCCTTGTCTTACACAGTAAAACTCTTCCTCCCTCCCCCAAGCTCACTGTTTAAGTTTCACAACAAACACACACATATTACTTCATATTTTCACTGCTGAAGTGGTATAAGTGAATTTTAAGTTGTTTTAAGTAAAACTTTATCTTTATGCGATCTACTATTTTGATTCCTCATCTGTGATTCACTCTACAATTACCGAACAGGGAGTGTATTTGGATGACATAGACAGAAGTAAACAAGGCGTAAGATACTCAACCTTACAACATTTAATTTCTCTGTATTAGTACATTATGCAGAAAGTTTTGCTGAACAGACATTAAAGACAGACAGACATGTATCTGCGCTTCAACCTGAAATAATAATATCACTGATTACTTTAATATTGATCAGATTATTTGTAACTTAAACTTTTTATCTATTTCTAACTATTATTTTCCCATCAACAACGGGTACTAGCGCTAGTATATACATGTTTTTCATGTTATATTTTTCTGCATATACCTAAGGTGGTTTACAAATTAGAATCACTGAACAAAGCAATATACAAGACAATATACTAAGAATAATGCTTTTCTGTTTTTAATTCTTTTATTTCTTTTAGGAGCCAAAAAATATTAGGGAGCTCATTCACAGTGCAGGCTCCTCAGGTACTTCACAGTGATTTACAGCAGAAAGGTCTTATAGAGAAGGTCGCAAGAGGCGAGGGGTACTTTACATCCTTTGATGTTGAGCACAGCCTGACGATCATAGTGTGTAAGAGTGAGGGGCAGTTTTCGTGTCGATGGTGGGATGTCTCTGTTTATATAAATTGGATAGAAGGAATCATATTTAATATAATTTAAAGAGAGCATTAGTTGTAAAACTAGTGATTTACAACCATAAATTCATACTGAACCTATATCCTGACCTCCGTCCCACCCCATGTTGATAAGTCTTTTACAGGTATGCTTCAAAACCAAAAGGCATTCCTTTTTAATGTATACCAATAAAGAAGTTCAAAGAAAATCACATATTTCCCATAGTGATATGCCATAAACACAAAGATTAGTTATTTGTTTTTATACATGAAGCCTTGAAGCAGCAATATCTGCCGGCACACCACTAACGTCTGTGCATGACTGCATATTATTTCTCTCTTTCTCTCTCTCCCCCTCCTTCCCTTTCTTTCTGACACATACACAGACAAACACACATACACACACTAAATCCATTTCCCACAGGGGCCTGGGTCACGGATGATGAAGAGTCGAGACTATTAGCTGCATCGATAACTGTCAGGTCATGACGATTGAGCTACTCCTTCACAAAGTCATGAAAATATCAAAGAGATGTTGCTGCTTTCTTGGTTTTGACAGAGTAAAATCTGTCATTTTTCATTGGTATATTAACCCGTCAGTGTCCGGTCAGATAGCAGGGGATAGCAGGATTATCATATTACATGTACAGGGTCAGTACTGTAATACTGTAAAGTATAATTAACACATATTGTTCATCTGAACTGATCATCACCTTGGGGCTACTGTTCTTATATAACCTCTGTCATCAGTCATTCAATTCCATTATATGTTCATTGATAGTGTTTGCATAGCTTTAAAAAATCGGTTCCCGCAGGTCCCATGTCCGAAGTAAAACCTGGTTTAGCCTGCTGTTACTGACCACTAACCCACTTCCTGTTTATTGGCTTACTGAATTCCCATTACATCCTCATTCAGGGATGCTATAAAAAGTCCAGTTATTTAGTTAGACTTTGTTCAGTCTTCGTTCTGTCCTGATTATAATGCTGTTCTGAGATGTTGGTTACTTGTGATCAATATGCAGCTATTTTGAACATTGTAAAGTACTATATAGTGTTTACTTAGTGTTTCTTTTCCTAGTATTTAGTGTTTGGGATTATTTGTCCTTTTTTAATTCAACCAAATTCAAAACTTGGACTTATCATTATTAGAAATGTATTAAGTAGAACATTTTTGAGATATTATTAAAAAAGAAAATAACAGTGATGCTCATTTCTATAGCTTGGTTTGCTAGCTAATGTTACATAGTGAGAATAAAACCAGTCATAACATTAATAACACATACCATTAATACATTAACGTTGACTATCAATTATATATCAGTAAACTGGTGACAGGATCGTGTGGCGTCCGGATCATCTACGCCTGTGGTTGCCAAAGGCCAGTCTGTCTGGTACAATCCAACAGAAAAGCCAATGTAGCACAGATTGCTGTAAAAGTCAATGCTGACAGTTATAGAAATATAGCAGAACACCCAGTGCCCCACAATAATAAAGATTATTTATGTTAATCTTTATTAATAGTTTTAATGGCATATCCAAAATTAAAATAAAATTGATTATATAATAAGAAGAATAATAATACTTTTGTAATAGTGTTATTATTATTATTATTATTATTATTATTATTATTATTATTATTAAAATATTAAACAGGTTAAATAATAATAATAATAATAATAATAATAATAATAATAAAACTCTTAAATGATGTTTGAGGGGGGAAAAAAAAAACCTAATCAGTCCTAAATGAAAAAGCTAAGCTAATTTAGCTGATTAGCCACAACCACAAATCTCTATAAAAGGCAAAGCTCCACTCTCTCCGGGTTTCTGCAAAGTTACTAAATATTTATGGAAAGAGTTTTTAGTTTTAGCTCTTTGTCAATGTCAAACTTAACAGAGTTTTACAAACAAGGAAGTGCATCCTGAAGACAGGATTTATTTATTTATTTATTTTTGTCAACTGAGACAAGCTGTGTGCTTCAGTTAAGTCCAACTATCACTGTATCACTGATTAACATTTAAAGAAGACTTCAAGCACAGTAAAACATCTGAACGCTGGAAACGTTATCAAGAAGGCCGTACGTCCGTGGATGATGATTAAGGTAGAGGTGGCTCAGACCCCACTGATCCTTGAAAATCAACAAATAACGTGTCGCCAAATTGCAGAAGAGATGCAAGACACAGTCTGCTGAACTGTACACACATTCATTCACCAACACCACTTGCACATTACAGGAAATCACCCTGGGCCTGACCTCACTTCAAGCTATTTCCACAATTGAAGGAGACCCTGGGAGGCCATCATTTCCAACGTGAAGCAAAAAAAAAAAAACTTAATAACTGCATCTACTTTTAATAGTTCCTCTTGCTGTAAATGACAAAATGTCATCACAATGAAAGTAAAAAGGATGTTCTTCTTGTATCCAACATGAACTGGATTTAAAAAGAAAATTCCACTTAACCCCCAACACACACACACACACACACACACACATCATGTGGTCACATGCAAACATTTTTAATGCATTTACATAATATTACAATTCAATTTATCCTCGTGTTAAATGCTTTTATCGGGGGAGCAAAATCAAACACATCAGTGATTGTCCTGAGTAAAATGAGCTGGTGCAATAATGAAAATAAAACATAAGTGCAACCGAAAACCAAGTTTCACTTTCAATTTCTATGTAAATGGGAGAAAATAAATGTCCATATGCTGCTCCGCATTTACAGTCCTACAGAAATCATCCATCCAAGAGCGCATCAGTGTGAGAATCTATCATCAGCGCAAGTGCTCTCAGCTGAACAGAGGAACTTCTGCTGGAGCCACTATCCATCTGCTGTGTGAGTGTATGTGTGTGTGTGTGTGCATTGGTGAGGAACAAATTACCTTAATAACAATAAGAATATCTAAATGGCACGGCTTTGGAAATTAAATACGAGTTAAAATGTTTCCTTTTAGTTGCTGATCTTAAGGTTAGATTAATTAGCTGGATTAATAATTATGCCAGAGGGATTCTCCTACAGGGAGAGATGTGCATGATGGTTTGCTGGATTGTCCATTCCTCTCTGTTGTATGAATGAAAGACATGAATGGTCATGCAAAAAAAGCTCAACAGGTTCCATCTTCATTTTGGTGTTCATGATTTTCCTTAACAAGACAAGATAGTAAGAATAGGGATTTTGGCCAAGCTAGCATGCTAGGCATCACTGCACTGCAGTGACACGTGTACCTTCACTTGTCTGGACACATTACATGAATGCCCCACGGCGACCTCCCCAAACATATCCACTATCTCAAGCTAATGTCTGGTACACATGGTGGTCGATGGAAATGTCTTTAGTCAAGCTGAAATTCTCTCTCAAGTACATGAATGTCAACCGTGCATCATGGAAGTTTGGACCAGACCAGCTTGGAGTAAAAGCATGGCTCAGTAGTTCACCAATGGTTCAGTAGCCATAGGAGCAGCAACAATAGAAGTCAAACAGCCAAACAGGATGGGTGAAGCCCAGCCTCTTCCCCCCTGCTGTCCTGTGCCATGGATGAACACTCTGGGGGGAAGGGGGGGGGTGTTTGTGTGATTGTGTTGCCCCCCAGTGGAACAAGCTTGGAATCAATTATGGGTGCAATCAAGCAGGCACGGTGTAATTAAGAATTTAAGTTGCAGGATTTAAAATCCATGACATTAAAAGAAAAGTGTAATATAAATATGGATTAAAACCAAGAGCTCTTGATGGTGCGGTTCTGACTCTAATCGTTCACACAGGTTGCTTTGTTGATTTTGTATCGCTTATGAGACTTTTGTTTTTCTAATCCTATTTTCCAGCTGCATAGTTTTGACTCGGGTTTGATCAGAAGTGTATTAAATTGTGTCATTAAACATTTTCTGTAATTACGTGTAGCAAAAACAAATTAGCTCCGAGCATTTAAAAAGACAACCCAGAAAAATGACTTGCCTGAACAGGGAAAATGAAAACATTTTATATTGTACAGCTGAATGCAAACATTTACATAAGGTATAGGTTTTAATGTACTTTACAGGAGAAAATAGACAGTATATCCACAAAATGAAATGTTTATTTAAATTAAACTGTTTAAAATTCCTGTAAAACCTATTTAAAAAATGTAAGACTTCCAGAGCAAATTGGTCTCCAGACTGGATTTAACATCTGGCAAAACTCATTTTATTTATGTTTGTATACAGCTGTTTCCACTTTTCCAACCAGAAACTGTGGGGAGTGCAAACTTTTGCACAACACTACTGTATATCAACTATATAAACATGCTGCATATGAAAATACAGTATACTGTATAGTTGACATAATACATTGTTATGTTAAAGTTACAAAGTTAAAGTTTATATTTTCTACAGAAGAACATGTTTGTTTGTTTGTTTTTTACATCTTTTTTGTTTTTTAAGTGATCTTATAAATCAGGAGCTTGCTAATGGTAACATTTAGTTCTATTAGGTTCTACAGTATTTCTCTCTCTCTCTCTTCTGTAGTTATCAAACCAAATAAATGTACGTTGCTTGCAGTTTATTGAACAGCATTAGATTAGAAGGAAGGATAAAGAATTGTTGCAGGCTAAGTACTGAAGATTTGACAGCTGTGATGATAGACATTTAATATATTCAACAGAAGTGAAAGTAGTTTTAAAGTAGTTTCTTACTGGTACCATGTAGCCAAAGGGTGAGGAGAATAAACCATGGAGGTGGTGGACAGACCTGAGAAACTTACGAGATTTACTTTATATTTCCGTCTATTTTACCCATCAGCTTAGAATATCGGCTAACCTCCGGGTTCTGTGGTTAAATCCCAAATACCGTTAAATGGAAAGCTAATGCACTATGTAAAGTGGACAATCACTTGTTCCACACATCAAATAGACCCCTTGATCAGGGGTTAGAGAGAAATTTGGGATTCAGTCTTGTGTTAGATGCTAATTAATTGTGTTATAAGTGTCTTCTATTTATAGGCTGCTGAACCATTGGTCGTGCTTTTACTCCAAGCTGGTCTGATCCAAACTTCCATGATGCACGGTTGACATTCATGTCCTTGAGTGAGAATTTCAGCTTGACTTAAGACACTTCCATGTTGATCACGTTAAAACAAAAGGGATGGTTAACAGGTGATTTAGAATAACTTAGAAGCAATTAAGGAGACAAACTGTTTTTTTAAGATGACACAACGTAATCAGATGTGTTGTCATGCTGAAAGTGCTTCTGTGATAGTTTGTGTGGGTTTTGCCTGGCAGCTGCTCTCCCTGCTTTCCTTGTTAGAACACCTGTGATGTGGAGTAATACACAGTTAAACATCCCAGTGCTGTTATGCTCTCTATCGATACTCGTGGAATGCCTCTCGTCTGTCAAAACTAACTGTTGTATAATCTCTTTCATATAATGCATTAGCATTGATAATTAAAAAGTCACAACATGACTTCTTTCCTTACATAACCCTCACATTTTTATGCCCATAAAAAATATTTCCAATATGAATAGAATGAAATGTCGATTCAGCTTGAACCTGGTTATGGCTGACATCAAGCCAGTATCAGTATCAGCTATGAATTTCAATTCCAAGAATTTTATTCCCCATCAGTTACATGCATTTCCACATTCAAGGCAGCCAGACTTGTAAATAAACACTTGATTACAATCACACACACTTCTACAGATGAGTGGTTCTCAACCCCGGTCCTGGAGGACCACCTGGCCTGCAAATTTTAGTGTTTTCCCTGCTCTATCGCTGCCACTTCAATTAAGGAAAGGCTGTTAATTAGCTGATTAGTTCAATCATGTGTGCTGGGAGCTGAGATAGCATTGAAATGTGCAGGCCAGGGGGTCCTCCAGGACGGCTGTTGAGAACCTTTGCTAAAGATAGCCCAAACGCTTCTGTTTATGTTGTAAAGTCTCGCTGGAGGGCCAGTGTCCAACAAAGTTTTCTATTTTTTCTTCTCAAATGAAGCGAAATCAGCAAAACTGTCAACTGCCAGGGTTAGTGGATATGTTTAGTTGTTGGCAAATTACAAACGGTGGTGGAGATCCAAACTACATTAGAAGAGCCCTGCTCTTTTTCTTCAGTTTTCTGTATTTGCTTTAATTTCCCTATTCTTGTTTTTTTTTTTTTTTTTTTTTGCATGATAAAATAAACTCGCTGTGCAGGGTGAATTTAAGATATTATTTATATCTATATAATTTCTTTCATTGTTCATTTTCTTAACCATTTGACCATTTTTTTTCCCAATGAAGAAACATATGTAGAAACTCACACTAAATAGCTTGTTACTTTAGATCACATTTAACTGTTTTCTTTATCCAGTTCAAACTTTTGCCATTTAAGTGTAGACTAAATATGGAATCATTTAGTAGGAAGTAATTTAGCTCTTCCGTTGCCTCTGACTCAGGTAATGAGACTTAAAGCTGCAACCTGCCTAATTATTTCATTAAATCATAAGCACTTGAGTGCTTTGCATGTGGGTTTTAATTGCACTGTGTGCTTGAGAAACCACAAAGGTCACAGGAACACATACGTTATACTGGCAATCGAATCTTCTCAGCAAATCTCAAAGCTCTCCAAAGTAGTGGAAAAGTAGTGCTGTCATTTATAAAGCAATCGATAAATGGGTCAAAATCATATTTTTACATGTAGACCTGTTTGATCATATAGTCATTTTAGATTTACGAAAAGCAAGGAATAATAAAATCACATTAAAAATTTACACACTATATAGTTCTGGATGTAGAAATCAAAGAATACAAAAACAGCTCATTTAACGAGAAACACTTGTTATACCCCTGAACAGATGTTTTAATATGATCGTGATGTAACTCTTGCTCATGTTATGATGGTGTATTTTGTTGTTGTTTTGTTTAAAAGGAAGCAATATGCATTAAAATTGAAAGACGAAATCCGAGTGTGGTCCATCATCCCATAATGCGAGAGTACTTACAACGCGATATGAGGCTTTGGGTGCACTTAACAGATCAGATCTGCCTCAAATAGATGTTTTAAATGTGGCTTTTGCAATGATTACACCACGGCACAAAGCCTTCTGTTCCGCTGTTCTGCATAGCAAAGAATTTAAATGATAGAAAGCAGGCTAGAGATGCAAGAACACTAATGTAACTTATGGTGAGGTTACTGGGGAGGCTGTGGTTGTGTCAATGCCATTTTGTAAATGTATAACCTATTATGAATATCATCCATAATATGGATTATGTAATATGAAAAATGTGAAAATTATCAAACTGCTTTTTAAACACATTTAGACATTTTTTAATAAATAATCAAGAGACTATGTAGCAGGTTCTTTTTATGCGTTTTTGTTTTAAATGCAGGGATACACCAATCAGGCATAAAATTACAACCTAAAACATTGTGCCCAGTATTGGGTGGGTTCCCCTTGTGCCAGCGGGGCAGCTTTGGCCCCTCAGAGCATGCCTCCACAAGAGCTTCGGGGTCTGCTGTGTGGTGTGCTGTGCATCTCATGGGTGATCAGTCAGACAGGTATCTGAGGAGATTGATGGCTAAGCCAGTGGCCTTGGGCTCTTTGCTTGCTGGGCCCTGTGTGTGGTGGGCTGTGGTGTACTGGGTGTTCTGGTGCCTTTCCTTTGTTGCCAGCATTGACTTTTTTGGTGATCTGTGCTGCATTGGCTTTTCAGTGAGATACAACCGGACGATGGTCTTTGCTCTCGACAGGCATGAGTGAGCCTTGGGTTCCCATGATCCTGTCTCATGTATATAAATGATAACCAGTGGTAATTTGTTAATGACACATGGTATTGATGTTATCAGTGATAGATACTTTATTGATCCTGAAGGAAATTTTAAACATTCAGGAGCAAGGGTAGTAACAGAAAAAAAAACATGTAGTGTACAGTCAAAAAAGAATAGATATGTGGAATATAATCAGATGAATATGTTCAAAATACAGTGGAACCTCGGATTGCGAGTAACGTGGTTTACGAGTGTTCCGCAAACCTCGCAAAGATTTTTAATAATTTTTTATTCGGAAACCGAGCAAGTATTAGTTTATGAGCGCCGAGTATCATGCTTCACACATGCGACTCTTATTTTAACACCGAGCGTCACTCTCTCGTGATTCCTTTAGTATGCGCTCATGCCATGCACGCTTTTTTTTTCAGTTAAAACTGTGTTTCCGCTGTGTTTATGCACTTGTTGTGAAACTTAATAAGTGAGTCTGTTAATATACGCTCATGCCAGTCTCAGAAAAAWTTCTTTTTTTCCTGTTAAAACGGTGTTTCCGTTGTGTGTGTGTTTGTTGTGAATATTAATTTGCGAGGTGTGGAGAGGGAGGAGGAGTGTTACTGTGTAAAACAAGGCGAGGGAAGG